>JAGDQO010002776.1:0-69551 GCA_018342035.1 Solanum appendiculatum
GGGGGATGGTGCCCTTAGGTACCAAGGTAGGTTGTGTGTGCCTTGTGTTGATGGTTTGAGGGAGAAAATTCTTGAGGAGGCTCATAATTCTTCCTATTCCATCCA
The DNA here is from genome assembly GCA_018342035.1 of Solanum appendiculatum. NCBI lineage: Eukaryota > Viridiplantae > Streptophyta > Magnoliopsida > Solanales > Solanaceae > Solanum > Solanum appendiculatum. The sequence continues at coordinate 106 of JAGDQO010002776.1, forward strand.
CCACGGTTCCACCAAAATGTATAGAGATTTGAGGGATGTGTATTGGTGGAGAGGCATGAAGAAAGACATTGCCAAATTCGTCTCCGGTTGTCATAGTTGTCAACAAGTCAAGGCGGAACATCAAAGGCCGGGTGGTCTAACCCAAGACATAGAGATTCCTACTGGAAGTGGGAAGAAATTAATATGGAATTTTGTAGTTGGTTAACCAAGACTGAAAGGTTTGATTCTAATTGACGTGTGGTTGATAGGATGACAAAATCGGTATTTTTCTAACCGGTAAAGACAACATAATGGGGCGGAAGATTATGCAAGGTTATATATTCATGACTTGGTAAGGTTGCATGGGATTCCTCTATCCATCATATCGAACCGTGGTACTCAATTTACTTCACACTTTTGGAAGTCTTTCCAAAGGGGTCTAGGTACGAGAGTCAAGCTTTCTACGGCCTTTCACCCGCAACCGGATGGACAAGCCGAAAGGACTATCCAAACACTTGAGGATATGCTTAGGGCTTGTGTATTGGGGCTTAAGGGTAGTTGGGATGATCATCTTCCATTGATTGAGTTTTCCTATAACAATAGCTATCATTCTAGCATCGGTATGGCTCCTTTTGAGGCTCTCTATGGAGGCGTTGTAGATCACCGGTTGGGTGGTTTGAGGTTGGTGAGGTGGCCTTGTTAGGACCAGACCTAGTTATGGAGGCTCTTGAGAAGGTTAGGATGATTAGAGAAAGGTTGAAGATGGCCCAAAGTCGCCAAAAGTCCTATGCCGATGTGAGGAGAAGGGCTCTTGAATTCCGAGTTGGTGATGGGTTTATTGAAGGTGACACCCATGAGAAGGGTGTGGTTCGTTTTGGTAAGAAGGGCAAGATTGAGCCCAAGATACGTGGGTCCTTATAAGGTGATGAGGAGAATTGGTCAAGGTAGCTTATTGAGTTGGAAATTGCCTAGCGAGATGGATTTGGTTCATCCGGTATTTCATGTGTCTATGTTGAGGGAGTGTGTGGGTGATCCGAATGCCATTGTGTCTCTTGATGTTGTGGGTGTTGTTGAAGATAATTTGACCTATGAAGAGGTTCCGGTTCAGATTTTAGATAGACAAGTGAAGAGGTTGAGAAACAAAGATGTGGCTTCCATTAAGTCCTTTGGAGAAATCAACAAGTTGAAAGTGCTACTTGGGAGGCCGAAGCGGACATGCAAAGGCGATATCCTTATCTTTTCCACTCCACTCGAGCCTAAGGTATTGATCTGAGCCCTTTATAAAATCTCAGGTCTTAAGTTCAACCCCCATGTCATTGCATACATTCATGCTTAAGTTGACAAGTTCATTGTGGTTTTACAACTATGTTGAGGTTTTGAAATAAGGTGTAAGTGCATTGTTGCATCCTTATGTGGGCTGAAATTGCAATGTTTGTGTCTCTCATGTACGTTCTTTAACATTCGGGGACGAATGTTCCCAAGGGGGAGATATTGAAATGACCCAAATGCCCGAAAATGTGCTTCGGAAACACCTATAATTGTAATTTCCATATATCTCAAAATCCGTGCATGATTTCGGAAATTTGACTTCATATTCTTATTTGTGGGGTCAAATTGAGTGGGAAATGGGTGTAACCCGAATTTTAGAGCAACCGTATCAAAATTCAAAAATCGCAAAAATTGCGATTTGGAGGGTCAACTTTAAAGGGGCATATCTCTTAGCACACAAGGAACTGGAAAGGCTGCAAACTATTAAATTAAAGCTCTTTGAGTTAGCTTTCCAACGCACTTGGTTTCACAACTATTACGCGTTTAGATGAGGGAGTTATGACCATTTCGTAAAACCTGTCTTGCAGAATTTCCAATTCCAGTGAGCGAATTTTTCTAGCGGTTGGAGTCATTTTTTATAAAAAAAGGGGATATGTCCCATACTTAGTCATTTTCTAAAACTCCAAAAACATTTCTCTAAGCCCTCTCCCAAAAAAATTCCACCAAGATCTTCAACCAAAGTTCAAACATCTCAAGCTTAATCCCCGGATTCAAGAACTCAATCTCAAGCTCGATTCCCATTCCAATCTTCATCAAGGATTTCTCCAAAGTTGAGGTATGTGGGTTTGATGGTGGAAACCTTCCTTTTCCAACATATCCCAACATTTATCCTTTATCTTCTACTTCAAAATTTAAATGGTCCTCATGGATCATTATGAATTCTTGAATTACGGAATTACTACTACACACCCTAATATGGTCCTTTTTGCATATTATCATGAAATGGAATTTTTATGTGATGTTTATGGTTTACATGCTTCCATGATCAAATTATGAAGGTTGATATATATATGTATGTTGTTGGTGGGCTGATTTATATGGATTTTGGAATTGGTTGGACTTAGTATTCTTGAAATACATGATTTCATTTACATGAACAATTGCCCACCATGTGTTTGATAAAATGCCCATTAATAGAATTCTTAGGAAAAGGAAGGTCCAAGGTACGTCCTATGAGGCGGATGGTTATGTAATTACTGAAATGATGATGAAATTGACACATGTATATGATTTTCTCTAAATAAGTGTTGTGAGTCGACCATGCCTAGTACGGGGGGTAGTAGGCCCGTATAACCATATCGAGGGGTTTGTACCTTGGTTGCCTAGTACGGGGGGTAGTAGGCCCCGTATAACCATATCGAGGGGTTGGTACCTTGGTCCCTAGCACGGGGGGTGGTAGGCCCGTGTAACCATATTGAGGGGTTTGTACCTTGGTCCCTAGCACGGGGGTGGTAGGCCCGTCGTAAACCATATCGAGGGGTTTGTACCCTTGGTCCCTAAGCACGGGGGGTGTAGGCCGTGTAACCATATCGAGGGGTTTGTACCTTGGTCCTAGCCACGGGGGGTGGTAGGCCCGTGTAACCATATTGAGGGGTTTGTACCTCTTTCGCCTCTCAAGGGGGTGGTAGGCCTTGGAAATAATATATTGATGGTCACTCGCCACACATGTACTACGTCCCATTAAATATGATTTTTTTATGTAAGCATCATTATACATATTATTTTATTAATATGCTCTCTATTGGGTATGATTACGCATTTTTCCTATGATGTCCATCTAATGTAGCATTGCATTGCATCCCATATACTTAGTACATTCAAATGTACTAACACATACTCTATGCCTACATGATGTCACCATGTAGGGACCGGAGCACCGCTTGACCATCCTCCTCCGCGTGGCTAGTACGATTTTCTATAGTGGTTATTGGTGAGTCCTCCATTTCGGGGACGTTGCTCATGATCTTTTGCTATGTATAAAACTTTTCCTTTCTAGTTATGTTTTGACTATGAGGGTGAGCCCGGTAGTTTGTCTTGGCCCCCGCTAAGTACTCATGTTTAGAGGTGGTGTTGGACAAGTTGTGTATTATGCTTGAGCTTGACTCATCTATGGTATTTATGTATCATTTTTTTTTTCTTCTTGCTCCCTTAGTCCTGATTTCCCCTTGACTATGCTTATCGCTTATGGTCATTTAATTGCTTCTGCGACCAAGGATGTGTAATGATACGCGATGAGGCTTGTTTGGGGTTCCTTCGGGTTCCCCATTCGCCGGTCACATCTAGGCCCTAGGCTTGGGTCGTGACATAAAGACTTTGCAAGCTTTTTCAATTGGCGGTCATTGGAATAAGTTAATTGCATCAGTGTGTTGTACGCACTATTGTTGGATGGCGGCTGTGATGAACATCCTCCAGCAATAGTTTCCTCTCTTATCAAAGCATGTCCCGATTCAGCGGAATTTGTTGCATCAGGAGTATCAAGAAAAGATTGATTTCCCAAAATTTGCACTTTACACTTTTTGATTTTTGGAGTATGGGCATCTCTTCTGTGATCCACATCAATCACTCCAATAGCAGAGAAATCAACATCAAAGGTAAAATACCTAACATGGGTATGAGCACACAATATGTTGATTAGGACTAGAAAGGGCATATAGAGAGCTTTTTGTCGTTCCTTTCTTCGTATTTGGACTGCAACTATCTCCCCATAGTTGATATGGATGCATGTTATTAAACAAGTAATGAGTATAACAACTTCATTATCAACTTTTTGATCATTTTTGGAGGGCATGAGCTGAGCACACACAAATTCGAGCCGCAGTTTGGCTTCAAACTTCAAGTTATGGCGAGATATTTTGCCTCCCATGGTTGCTCAAGATGGCTAGCCCACATCAATAGTGTTGGCAATCCATTAAAATTGGCAGCTTTTTGTGGTAATTTTGTCAGCATATTGAGGTCCTTTTCTTATCTTTTCATCCCAAAAGAGGGAGTTGATCGCCTCTAGTGTGATGTCGACCTCCACACCCCTCAATAGAACTAAAGAAAGATTTGGAATCTTTTTCACTGGCCCATGAAAGCCTATCGACTCCAGCCTTACCTGATATGAGGCATAAAATTTCATGACTAACTCTGAGAAAAAGTCTTCGGGGGCATTCATTTTTGTTTCTTCACCAATATCAAGTATCAAAATGAAGAATTATGGCAAATATGATCTACCAAATTTAGAAAGGACCAGGGGTGTGCACATAGAGATTGGGGTTTCAACTCAAATAAGCAAAGAGTAATCACAACCAATTCGATTGATACATGGATAACGTTTGGTCTAGGCTACATTTGATATTCTCTCAAACTATCAAACATATGTCCCCTAGATTCTCTCGAACTCTAAGACCCTTTCCAATAAAAACACCAAACATTAATTGAGTAGATAAATTATCCCTAGCTCATATCATTAAATGAGAAATTACTCTAATTATTCTATCCATGGCTCAAACCCATAGAGTAATTTCAACAAGTCCACATTATTGAGTCTTACCCAACTCCATTTTGCTTTCTCAAGCCAAAACTATGTTAGAAGCTCAATCAATATTTGCAACCACTGATATTTAGATTAAAACTTCAAGACAACAATAGATTCATGTCATACATTCAATTTTAGAACCGATTAATTAATACACATTTGGGGTTCTACACCCCAACAAGCACACACACCCCTAGCTAAAGATTTAGTTGCTCATAAAAGAAGAAATAGAGACAATAAACATGTGGTAAATCTCCTTTGCAAGCTAATGTGATTAACAAAATCTTAAATTCAAACTTAGAGTGATACAAATCTGAGGTTTCTTCCTCTACAAGCTAAGGTGTTCTTCACTTTATGTCTCTCCTCAATATCCTTAATTGAGAAGAAGATAAAGGTGCGTAATTACATAATTTCCCATTCTGTCCTTGGAAACTTCCAAAGGAAGCACTAAATTCCTTAATTATATTTTTTCTCTTCCACTTTCATCTTTGAACTTGCACTGGACTGACGGAACGCCGATCCATGATTATAGAGTGCTAGTCGCTTCTCCACTTCAACCTTTAGTTCTCTCAACATTATCTATGTTGGGATTAGTGAGCCGCTGATCAAGCATTGTACCACGCCAATTAAAATGTTGATACTGAGGCAACTTGCTCCTTTAATGTCGACATTTAGTCGGTGAGACACCTGTTGGTTCCTACGGGTTTCCAGTTCCTTCACCGTTGTGCTTCAGTTATTTTCCTCTTCAAATCCATCAAACTTGATTTTTCCAAAGAATGTCTTCACACAAGAGAACTAGGGCCTAGAATCCCCTCAATTAGTATTAAAACATGACAATAATTCATGAATTTGACTCCATTGAGTCGGTAAAATACAAACTCATCAGTGATACATTATTATTAGAGATTACATATAGAATAGAAGATTCATAGTTCTTAGTTTTAGGTTTTACTTACAGTTCATAGTAGATTATTGTGGAATGAACAAGATTCTATTGCAAGAGCTACATTATTTAAAGGTTTTGTTTACTTTCTTCTCAATTAATGTTATTTAGTAGATTTAATCATAAAAGTTGTTGTTTATCGCTAGTTATGAATAGCTAAACTCATAGCTATGATTATGAAACTTATAGTAAGGATAAAGATAACAGATTCTTTATGATAAATATCTTCTCATGAAGGGGTGATCATTATATATTAAGGTTCTTTCATGAAGATTGTTTCTTTAATGGTGCAAACATTAAGAACTCATATGTATACTGACTTGCTTGACAAAAGAAGTTAAGATTAGAAAAAATAATCGTTAATAAGGATTTGGTGCTACCAAACACCATCTATAGCTTGAGCTCGAGAGAGGATAGCTACCTTGAGGCTTTTGATGAATGAACAAATTAATTGGACACCCAAATGATGCCAAGGACTTATGGTGATATTCACTTTATTGGGCTAAGAGGATTTAGGAAACCTATAGATTCGTTAGTTTTGTACAATGAACACAACTGAATAAGTTTATATTAAAGTATTTGTTTGAGTTTCAATATATAAGAAGTGTAACCCTAGTTCATCTTTATTATTGATAAAAATCCAAGTAGTTAAAGTAGTTAGTAATTTTCTATAAAAACCCTAAATTTTTCAATAATAGTTGCTAATTAGAATTTCAATATTAAATTATATAGTTTTCTTACATTGCTTTTTGTGGTATTCGACCTCAACCTAGTTGAGTTACTGTATTTTGCAATCAACAACATTAATTAGGTAAAATATTGTAGTTTGGGAAATATCAAAATTATGGTGCCTTTGTTGGAGAGTGTAGTTTAGAGTTTTATAATTTGTTGAAATTCATAAGTAGCTATTATTTTCTTTCGCAAATTACATTGGTTGTTATTTCTGTCCATTGTAGGGTTTTCCACTGTTTATGCCCTAGGAGTCAAGAGTCTCCCTTGGTTCCATTTGATCCAAAAATAGAAATAACATCTACGCGACGATGATAAATTTTGCAATGGGTGACAAGAATGATCGTAAGTTGGTAGATGAGGTTGCCGCTGTAGCAACTATTACATAAGTGGGTCATACTAGGGCCATTAGACCTCCACGATTGGTTGGAAATACAACTTTTAACATCACTAGCACGATGTTGCACATACTAGGATGTCATGACCTGAGTCTGCACCCTGAACGTGGCTGGCACTCTGAATCATTGTTGGCCCGAGCAAACCCTTGGCCTGACATACTATAAAATTGAATACTAACTAATGCAAAAGCTTTTACAAGATGAGAATGCAATGAAATAACTTAGAAAACATACTCAATAACTTTATAGTTGAACATATGATATTTGTCTACTATGCATATACTTGCAAAACTGATGGTGAAAGTCATAACTCAACTGACTCGTCTATGAAGTCTCTAACATACAAAATATAGGTTGCTGGGACAGGATACTTGAATACTCTACCAATAACATATATTAACTTCTAATACTCAAGATAAACTGGAGCCCTCCGAAAGTAAAGAGGTCACACCAATGCTAGATGAAAGTGGTTTTAATGATATGTCTACTGTCGATTGTGAATATCTGAATCTACATCATATGCAAAGCCAAATAACATCAGTACATAGAATGGACAATATGTAAAATAGCTTGAGTGAAACAACTGGCGAAAATTCAACATACTGAGCTAAATGAAGAACTCTGAATGATAGACTAAAATAAAGTCAACTGAATAGTAAACATGCATGTGTGCTTTAACATAAAACTTTATAATTGAAAATATGAATGAATAGCAAATACTGGAAATAATATAACTTTGCCTTTTTGGAGAATTTTTTACGATCGACATACACCATGTGAGCTCATGATGCACCAACTTATGATCCCAATGGGGAGGGCTGCCCTATACCTTGCCAGGGTATAGAACCTATCTATTTAATATGGATCTACTAATATGATTCTCTTATGAACACATGATTAGCCGATATTAGGAGAATTCTTCATTATAAGGATGAGTTGTTAAGGTCTAACCCTGGGAGTACTTGTGTGGTGAAACTTAGTGAAGCTAATGAATTTGGTAGGACAGTGTTTGAGGCATTTTACATCTGTTTTGAAGCACTCAAGATGACATTCATGTCATGTAGAAAGTGCATTGGGTTGGGTGGTTGTTTCTTGAAGAGAGTATGCATGGGCCAATTACTTATTGCAGTGGCCAAGGATGACACCAACCAAATGCTTCCACTTGCTTGGGCTGTAGTGAAAAATGAGAACAAAAATAGTTGAAGTTGATTTATTTTTCTATTGCAAGAAGACTTGGAATTAGTAGATGGAACAACTTTCACCATCATGTTAGACGTGCGGAAGGTATATTCTATAATATGCATTATCATTTCACTATTACATTCTATTCATTTACTTGTTCTTTTTTCAAACTAATTCTGTAATATTTGTTATAACTTGTAAGGACTGGATATAGACTGATGAAGTTGGTTCTACTGCTAGGGAATAGAGTGCTACACCTAACTCAACTGTTGCAGAACCATTAAGTTCAAGAAACGAAAGAAAAAGACCAAATGTATATTAATATTTTATCTATTATTTTTTTAATTTAATCAACTAACTAATATAATATATGTTTTTTTGTATATTAAAAACCAATAAGTAATGAAAGTGAGCATGTTGCAAAAAGGGAGAGAGAACTACTGAACAACCTAGAACCACTGCACCTTTTTTAACAAAAAATCAAGTGCATCTATTGCTACAGATTTTGCATCAACATCACTAAGGCACGGTGAAAGTGCAAGTGCAAGTGTATCAAGGAGTACACCTAGAATCACTGCACCTCCCTCTAACAAAAGACCAAGTGCATCAACATCAACAAGACATGGTGCAAGTGCAAGTGCAAGTACAAGTATATCAAGAGGTGTTGGAATATCATCAAGAACTAGGAGTGGTAAAGAAAGGGGTAGAGGAATGGGAAGTGAAGCAAGAGGTGTTAATCATCCACTTGAAAGTTGGTTTATAGGTTCTCAAGGTAGTACACCACATGATGTAGGCCAGAATACAAATGTTGCACCGAAAGAAACTGCTCCTGATAGAAGGAAAGGGTGCTGGAAACACAACCTAATTTAAAAGGTTAAGAGTGATTGAAATGGTTGTGGTTCAAGCTGAAAATGGCTTCATTATTTTTTATGTAAGTATCAATGCACTCATAATGCTTGTTCTCTAATAATAACTTCGACTTATACAATTAAACTTTTTGTAGTCTAGAATGCCAAGTAAAAGAATATTATCGACTGGACCAAAAAGAGTCTTGAGATCAGCAGTTGTAACTGGAGATATTGGTTTCAAACCAACAAGTGGACTGAAGTAGAAAGGAAATCAAGCAATCACAACAAGAAGGCTCAAGCAGATTAGAGATCAATCAAAGCCTTCAAACTTGACTATTCCATCCTCTTCATAGTCACGAGACCCATGAAAGCTATAATATTGATATCAATGGTGTTAGTTCAGTACTGTTTTGATACCACTAAGATACTAATTTTTTTTCTTGTTTGAAGAAAATTAAATTCTTGTTTTTTGTTATATGTATGAAATAATACTAAAATTTTGATATTTAAATGCAATGTTGAAGCTTTGTTTTGTTCTTAAGTTCTCTTTCGAAGTTGAAGTTGTTTCTATTTTATTTCTTTTGCCTACAATTGTGAGTTGTGTTGTTTCTCTGAAGCTTTATTTTTATTTTGTTTATGATATTTAAATGCAATGGTACTGTCAGTTGCTTGTTTTGACAATTGTGAGTTTGGTAGTATTACTCAATGAATCATTTGTTTTCAGAAAAGAGAGGAGAAGTAAGACAATTTCACGCACAAGCAAATCCAAATTTTCATTACTATACAAAATGAAGATGTATTACATACTATGATAGAGCAAATAGAGGTTTCATTACCCCACAAAATTATGCTCTATTACATATCATAATACGACAACTTCATTTGACTTTTCTTCAACTTACCTACTTGGATTAGAAAACTAATATAGATAACAATTACACGAATCATCAAACACCAAAGGAATTTCTTGAAAAATCGGCATAAGCTTCTTTTCTTCTTTTTCATCTTCATTTGATTCTATTTCAAATCACTCATCTCTTTACCACCCTTCTCCTTTGCATTGATGTTGAGATTTTCATACCTAATTGAAGACTTTCAACTTCATCCAACTGAATTTCCTCTTGTTTCGATTCTTCAATGTCCATTGAATTTATGTTGAAATTATCAAGCTGGTCCAATTGCATCTTAACACACTCCTAATTTTCTTCTAACTCCTTTATAATGTTTACTGATCTCGAAAGAATAAACTGAGATCTTTTGTCAACTCTTTCATTGCCTCTCCATCGAAAAAAACTGTAATTTGTGATCTCATTGTGAGGACAAGGCCAGATCCTTCTTCTCGAATTGCGATCTGATCAAGAAGTCTGCATTTGCAACAGAATGTCATGCTTGCATTGCTTATTGGATTATTTTCATCCATACACAACTTATTCAACTCGAATTTTGCCATTTCTAACTCTAACATTTCATAAATAGAAATTATGAAAGAAATTTATAAGCAGAACAATAATCAACATGAAAAGGTGTAAAGATAAAATATATACACAAAAGTAACTTTACCTTTTCGAATCAATGACCAATTTCAAGAAGAAAATATTTGATCTAGAGTAACCATTAATGGAGATGGAAGGGGGTAAAAAGAAGAAGAAAGCGTTTGATTATTCAATTTTTTAATTAATGAGTTTTCATTTTCAACATTTTCATAATACGTGACCAATTTCTATTGGTCAATGTTGTCTCCAAACATTTCCCATGCGCCTCAACTATGTGGAGTCACAGAGTGATGTGTCATGTAAGCAAAAAAATTACATGAAATTACAAAAAAAAATGAGTTGGGGGGGGGGGGGGGTAATAGGACATTTGCTAAGTTAAAATGTGTCGCTGAGATATCGGTCATAGTTTAGGGTGGTACTTATGTATTATCCCTGTTTTCTTTGCCTTTTGTTTTAAACTTTCTCAAATATACAATTTTAAAATTTTTCTTTGTCTTGTATTTAAAATTTTCACAAACACACATAATTTTCTTTATATCTTATTCATTTTTTACCTTCTTTAGTTGCTTTCTCTCCTTTTTTTGGGCTTTGATTTCAAGTTTAATTCCAAACGTCTAGTATTTAAAATAAGTTAATATCGGACGGATACCAAAAATAGTGAAGAAAATCAAATAAAACATAAAAATAAATGACTTCTTTCTAAAGTTTTTTTTTTAAAGAATACACGCAAGTTCTTAAAAATTAATTAAAAGTAAAAAAATAAGTAGTTAATGAAAGAGAAAATAAAAATAAAAAGTGAAGAGGAAAATAAATATTTTACAAGAAAAGGAAAATAATTAAATATATTTAAGTTTTAATGTTAATAATTATGTGTACTAACTTATTGTAAAATGTCCAATTAAAAATTGACATGTTTTCAATATTGATCAGATTTTTCTCATATTTTTCGCCGTACTTGCTTCCAAGAGAGTGAGCACATTCTATATGCCACCTCAACACCATGTTGTATTTATTACACTTCAAAATAGTTCAAAAGGACAATAAGAGCCTCATAAAGAAAAAGTATGCCCCTGAAATTTAGGTCATAGTTTAAAGAGGTACTTATGTCTTTTCCCTTAAATATAATACGATGTCCAGTCAATTTGTTGTCACCATTCTGAAATGCATTGTTTCCTTCTTCTTTTTTTCTTCCTTTTACTCCCTTCCTGGAGCTTTCCACATTTTTCTTCTCTTAGTGGCTTGAACCCACAATTTCAAAGTTCGAGGTGAAGAGTGTTTGAGCCTATTGAAGTTTCAAAAAAAGAAATTGATAAGCTGTGTTTTAAGTTAAGGAGAGAGATGCAACTTGCTAGGAATTAATCAATAGGCTCAGGGGCATGCCTCGTATCCGCTGCAAGAGAATCTGCTCTTTGACACATATATTAGACCGTAACACAAGAGACAATTTGCTCTAGTCCCATAACCAAGCGAAATAGCATTCATGGACAGAAGTTGCGGGTAAACCTCAGTGTTTTGAACGGCGAAAGGCGACAAGTGTCTACTTCACCTTGCGGCAAGGTGAGAGGCGAGGCGCTTGCCTTTTTGAAGTGAGGCGTCAATTAATATTAAAAACTTAAGATATATAATTGCATATATAAATAACTTAAATAGCAATAGCAATAACATATTAGCAGATATTTCAATTTGAAAACTAAAAGTCAATAGTAGATATTAAATTTAAAGAAGAAGAAAATACAAAACAGAGGATAAAAAACAAAGAAATGAAAAGTTGTGCACAGTGCACTGCCCACTGGTTAAGAGCCGCAAAAGAAGAAGAAGAAGTGGTTTGTGCCTGGTGCTCCAATTTTGCAGGAAGGTGGCATGCTTTACCAAATACCATACAATAAGGAGAAGTCACTATTGGTGTCTTATACGCCGTTCTGTATTCCCACAATGCATTATCTAGCTTGTCAGTACAATCCTTTCGCTGTGCATTCACAGTATTTTGTAAGATCTGCTTGACCTCTCGATTTGACATCTCCCCCTGACCACTAGTCTGAGGATGATAGGTCGTCGCTACCTTGTGTCGCACTCCATACTTAGCCAATAAATTTTGCACTAAATAATTTATAAAGTGCTTATTATCACATTGATTATGGCTCTTAGAGTTCCAACCCGGGTGAAAATGTGTTTCTTTATGAATTTCACAACTACTTTTGCGTCATTGGTGGGTAAGGCGATAGCCTCAACCCACTTGGACACATAGTCCATAGCTACCAAGATGTATTGGTTCCCTCTGGATGTTGGAAATGGGCCGATGAATTCTATACCCCATACATCGAATATCTCCACCTCTAGAATATTGTTCAAAGGCATCTCATGCCTTCTAGAAATGGTTCCTGTCCTCTGACACTGATCACAACCCTTCACAAAAAGTGCAGCATCTTAAAATAGAGTTGGCCAAAAGAAACCGAACTATAATACCTCGTGTGTCGTATGCTCTCCTCAATGGTGCCCTCCATATGGTGAAGAGTGACAACTTTCCACCACTTGCTTTGCCTCACTTTAAGCTACACATCTTCACACTACTTGGTCTAGCACTTGTTTGAATAAGAACGGTTCATCCCATATAAACCCTAATATATCCTTTGTCGCCTTTGCTCGCCGCATCGCCTCTCGCCTTTCCTCGCATTTTCTTACCTTTGCAAGATTGTCTCACCTCATCAGTAATAGGCGACAAGGCCTCACCTCGCCTCGCCTTACCTCTCGCCAAAGGCAACAAGACGAGCACCTTTCATAACACTGGTGTCTATCATCTAAGCAATCCCCTCTTGTTTCTAGCTTTGAAACAAAAACAATTGAATATAATTTATGAGTAATCCTACACATGAAGTTATACCAATGTCATGACTTATGTGCCATAATTTAACTGTTTTGGTTCCTCTTACCGCCATCTCTACCTCTCAACTAAATAGTATTTTTAGTTCACATTTTTTACAAATGGCATAATTGGAAACAATTTAAATAACACTGTCCAAGAATCTCTTTTGTGCAAATCACCAATAAGTAATTATGTATTTAGATAAAAGTGTTAAAACTGATAACTAATAGTTGATGTGTTTGGTAAGAAGTGATAGAACACTTTTATGTTAATGACTGAAATACCCTTACGATACATTTTTTAAAAAAAAAATCAGAATGTATCTTTACCTGTAAAGTATGAATGACAAAACTGGAATAGAGTTATGATTTTGTTTTGGGAAGGATAATTCCGAAGATTAGTGAAAAACACAAGGAATTAAAAACTAGTAATTTTTTTTTTTACGATTGCTAAGCGTAACATACATACATACAGATGTTTAGGCAACACATATTTCATCAGAAAAAGTATACAAACACTATACCAAGCATGGCGAGGAGCACTCAAAGCTCAAATACATGTACTCAACAATCATGTACGATCACAAACCCCACAAGAAGGCAGACAGATATTGGCTATATTAGAAGCACAAGAATGAAAATCCCCCACAATCTTTCCACACCGTCACAAGTCGACAACCAATATGTATGTATCTTTGATCGTTAAGTTGTCAAATACACCAAATGAATTAGTCATCTATTGGGTCCTGAGGAGTCTCAGCTGCACTGCGCTTAATTGTGACAACAGGACATTCAGCATGCTTGACACAGAACTCACTTACAGTTCCCACAAAAACCCTGCAAGGAAATATTTACCTGTCAATTAAGCAGTGTCCCAAAGTACAAGTAATTAATAAAACACATTACTCCTATTTTCTGAAAAGCAATAGTAAAATGACAAACAGATTCCGTACTATTCATCATGAGTCATGACAAAGCTGGGTAATAGGAGCCTGCGAAGTAGATTAAGTGAGTAGATATTTACAGGTTTGGCCACTAACAGAAAACATGGACGTTGGAATTTCTACAATAGTAGATTCTTGAATGACTGGAAATGGGAAGGCTTGTTGATTTTTTGGGAGTACTAGAGCCTTGTCAAGGTCTGAACAATAACATATGTGAGGAAGCTGATTTAGTACGATTCATGGTAAGGGCAACTTCACAGTAAAGTCATGTTACTTTCACTTAAATTCTGGTGGGCAGCAAAGGAATCTTCAGCCGTGGAAGCAAATATAGAAAATAAATGCACCTCATAAAGTGGCTTCTTCACTTGGTTGGTTGCCCAAGAGGCTTGTTTAACATTGGAAACACTCCAAAAAGGCAGATTTCACTTGTGCTCTAGATGTTATCTACGTGTAGACAAGCCTGAGAGTATCAATCATTTATTTTTGCACTGTCAACTTAAGGACCAGCTATGGCAACTCTTTCTTAACATGGTTGGACTAAGTTGGAGCATAAGAGGTGTACTTGTGACCTACTGAAATGTTGGAGCATCAGAGGCAAGAATTCCAATCAAAGAAAATGATGGTAAACCACTCCAGCTCGCATATGGAAGATGGTTTGGAGGTAGCAAAACACTAGCTGTTTTGAAGATAAAGGATCAAAATGATCTGTTTACTTTTGTTTCATTTTTTGTGTAACCAGCATTTTGTAAATGATGTTCAAGCAGTGATTGAACTCATACAATCCCTTTAAGAATTGGAAGGGATATTCTGCTGGTACCTTGTAAATAGTTTTGACAGTACCTCCTTGGTGCCATATTATGCACATCACCATTTCTCAGAAAAGGAGGGAGGCCATGGCTATGTAACGCTCACAAGAGCAGCAAAATATTGGCGTATATGAACATGTTTGGACTATCTGTTGTGCACAGGGAGCAAGAATGTTCGAGTTTTCCCGATAAAGTGAGAGAAGGCTAATGTAATTGAGGACCTTGCTCAAGCCTTTTTGGCTACAAGATTCATGATCGGCTTTCTACATCATCAGGGTATACATTGAAGTCCATGTATTGGTGATTATCAGAACCTTTTGGAGCGATCAGGATGCTTGTAAATACTTGTCATTTCCTCTTAACAGGCGGTGGTAGGAGCAACCAGATAATAGGGTGCTGGAAACGGACTACAGAGACCAAGGGCAGGCTAAAGCCAAGTGGAAAATTACATGATGAGTAGTGCACTTTATTTGATCACACTGGGAATCAATGCATCACCTATTTCTAATCAATGTTCTGCCTTTCTCTTTGCAACATTTTTTGCAACTACCTTTCTGTTTGCAACTCAACAATCAGATCTTTTTTCCATACCTGAAAATGCGAAAGCATCAGAAAAGAGCTGAAAAAACTTGTCTGTTGAAAGGCTTGAAATCAAATTGAGGGTTGGTACTAGCGTCTGTTAATTGCAAATTGGCAACTGCTGTATTAACATAATAAAGGCCAAGTGACTAGAGAAAATTGAGGTGAGGGTGTCTTTTGAGTCTCAAAATTAATATTGGTAACACGTTTGACCAGCCAAGGTCAAAGGTCACTTACAAATTTGATTAAGTTAATTGTGGACTGAAACTACATTTTTTAAAACTTGTTAAAACTTTTCCAAAATACAAAAAAATAAATTAATTCAAAAACAAAATCAGATTTCAAACTCAACTTTCATCTCTCATAACTGCTCCGATTTCTCTCTCCCACTCTCACTCTCAACTTTCATCTTTTTATACTAGATATTGTGTACCCTAATTTCCTTGTGCCTTTTAAATTTTCATGGTGAGTAAAGCTAAATTGGAGCAGTAGTGTTCCTTCTCGCTAAATAGATGCTTATGTTCTAGTTAGGGCATAAGTAATTTTTCCAAACAACATGCATTCATATAAATTATAATCCATAACATAATATTTTCCTACAAATGTAACATTTATATTGTTCATTAAACCATTAATAGGTATGAGATAAATAATGTTAGTCTAATTCAATAGCCAACTACCATCCAGCCAATAAAAGAGACTTGTGTTCTTTCCATGGACATCCACACAGTGTTCAACACAAGTCTTGCATGTTGATAAATAAATGTATTAAGTTTTTTGGACCATACTAGACTCTAAATCATCTCCTCCACCACTTTTCAAGTCTCACTTCCTAGAATAGGCGGCATAGTTGAAAGGCAATAGGCAAAGTGATTGATCTCACTTCTCAAGGCACCCATGTCCCCAAGATAAAGTTGTTTAAACTTTTTACTTCCTATTAAGATAGTGTCTCTGAATAGGCATTTTTTTTCTTGTTAAAAACAATGCCTATTCAGAGACACTAACTTAATAGGAGTAAAAAGTTTAAACAACATTATCTTGAATAGGCATTTGATTTAGATGCATAAGGACTTCATTGATCTTACTCAAATTGCTCATATTCCTTGGCATTCTCCAAACGGGAAGCATTCATAAAAACCATTTATCTACCTCATCAAAGGTCACAAAAACCATTTCATCAACATCATCATTGACCATTGATGAGGTAGATGAAATGGTTTCTAAGAATGCTGCCTCCTTGAAAAAGAACAACATACCCAGTGAAATCCCACAAGTGGGGCACTGCCTCCTTGAAAAAGGCTCAAGAACTAATCGGCAATTTGAGGAAGATCAACCAACTCCAAATGAACCTACTTGAGTGCCTAATCAGAGGCACCGTATTCTAATAGGAGTAAAAAGTCTAAACAAGATCATCCTTAGGACATGACTGACTTTTTGAGGTGGGATGTATCATTTAGCCAATGGGAACTATGTTACCCATTCCAGAGAGTGAGATACGGCAAATAGTAACGGAGATGAATTTGGAATAAAGCTTGTACTCAAAAACTTGTATATTTATTTGCCAACATGCAGATTTGTACAAACGCAACTTGTTTGGGACTGAGGCATAAATAGTGTTGTTGTATGCAGACTTGTGTCTAATGTTGATTAGATGTCATGGGGTAAATGCAAATATCTTTTATCAACCACAATGTCGCCAGGCAATTGAAAAAACTAATATTATTTATCTTATACCTATTGAGGATTTTATGGATAATATGAATGTTTTTTTGAGAAGGAATAATATGAATGTTTAGAAATTAAAAAATACCATTTTATGGATTACATGAATGCATGTGGGGTAATGCTGGAAGGTTGGCAACAACAGGTGATACCAAAAGAGATAAAAGTAGATATGGAGAACTATTCCACTGTGCATCTTATGGACAATTTGGCTAGAGAGGAACACAAGGGCTGAGAATTCACGTTTCTAGAATTAGGGATAGATGTTTACAAAATATGTAATTCTGGTATAAAGGTAGTTCAATAGATAGTTTGAACCAGTATATGGATTTATTAGATAAGCTAGGAAGAAGAGTGTAGTAGGCTGCTTTTTGTTTTATGGTGTTTTTGTTTCTTTTCCTGTACAATGTTTGGTACTATTTAATTAAATCTCTACCTTATACAAAAAAAAAAGGATTACATGAATGCATGCTGTTAGGAAACACTATTTATGATCCAAATTATGGAAGGTGCGCACTTATTATTGTTGTTAATATCATTAACTTATTTTTGACTGATTTCATTATGAGTTGCATAATTTAAAACTTAATACATTTACAAGGCATTATTTGTGATAAATGAATAAAAAAAGAAATGGTCTGATAAGCTTACTAAACAAGCTATTGTGTAAATATTAGATTTATCAAGGATAAGTCATAAAATAATTTAAACCACGCCAAATGATATAATCGATCCCAACTTTCTATCCACAAAACAAAACAATACCATACAATACAATATACTACAAACCTATTCAGTACGAAACGATGTGTAACAACCACCCAAAAGAGTGTTAAAGAGTTTCTAACTATGCATAGAGCATGTAGTGGTTGGAATCATGGGCTTAATGAGATTGGTTTGCTACTGCCATTTGTCCTCAAAGATGGTTTAATGTGAATATTACTTGCTGCAATCTTCCATTTCTAAGGCACAAATGAACAGTAGATCTTTTTGTTTATGAAATTTTGAATGGTCATTAATGCAGTTACTAAGTGGAAGAAGATAAAGAACACGATTTGGGGCATTAGATACTTTATGATGTTTCTAGAAGCATGTTCTTGCTAGGGAGACCGGGTGGAGGGCAAACCAGTGTTTTGGACAGCGAAAGGCGACAAGGGTCTGCCTCACCACAAGGCGAGGCGAGCGGCGAGGCGCTCACCTTTTTGAAGTGCAGCACCAATTAATACCAAAAAATAAAAATATTTAGTTGCATATGTAAATATGAAAATCTCAATAGCAATAAGCTATTAGCAAATATTTCAATTCAAAACCTAAAAATGGAAAGTACATACTAAAAGTCTAGAACTTAAATCAGAAAAAAAACAAAACAAAAGTCAAAATAGAGGTAGAAGTAACTTTGAAGTCCGAAGAAGAAGGAAAAATAAACAGAAGAAGAAGAAAAGAAGAATTATGTATTGGTTGGACTTTGGAGTAGCTGGAATAGTTTGGCTGGTCGCCGGAGGAGTCTAGTCGTAAACCCTAAAATTACCTTTTAACTTTTAAAACCCTAAATTGGTCGCCCTTTTTTTTAAGAATATACAAAAGGCGACGCCTTTCTTGCTTTTCTTGCCTCTCGCCTATCACCTTTTGTTGCTATGGCGTCGCCTTTTGAAGATCGCCCCGCCACAAAGCTAAAAGGCGATGAAGGGTCGCCTCGCCTCGCCTCTCGCCATTGGCGACAAGGCGATCGCCTTTCACAACACTGGGGCAAACACACTCAATAAGATGGCCATGCCCATAGAAACATAACAATAAAATTAAAAAAGATGTAACAGCTACTACAATTATGCATACCTCTGAAAAGGACCAAGACCACGGCAACCAACCACAAGAAGATCTGGCTGTACACGTTTAACTTCGTGGCAGATGACTTCCTTGGGATCACCTTTCTTTGTCCATGCTTCACAAGGAACCTACAAATAAAGTGACATGCAGTAAATTTGTAAGTGTTTGTACTTGAGAGATTTTGAGGGCAACAAACTTTAAATAGTGCCCTCAACCAGTAAAGCTTAAATACTAGCTAGTAACTTAGGCTTAAATTTTCATGCCAAGATTCATCGAAGGAAATCCCAGTACCCCAATTTCATGACAGCGGTTAACAAAGTACTCCAGCAGATGGAGCCCTCTAATCTTATCCCTGTTTTTCATGCCCTTGAAATCATCAGGTGATGCAAATATGCTATCCATATCTTCAAAACCTAGTAATCAGATGACCAACAAGATATAATATAAGCTACTGAATAAACCAAACACAGCATATTGCATTAAACTGATAAAATTTCTCCAAATATACAAGATTGACAAGAAAACATTGAAACCAGAATAATGTTTACACACTGAAGCCCGATGGTACTCAGATTTTGTTAGATGCATCATGTATGTAAGGATGGTTATAGCACTCACATGGCATACCTCCATTAAAGATTGACGGGTTTCAATGGGAAATCAAGAAAATGCTTATTGTGGAAGAAGTGTCCAAAGATGAGCCCAATAATGACTCAAGAATTAGTGCACAAAGTGGATTAAGTACTACACGAATTTCATGGTTCAAGTCCGAATCCAAGAAGAAGAAGATTGGGCCATATGAAGCCCAAGAGGAAGGATGCACATGGGATCCAAAAGGAGTACAAAGAAGAGCTGAAATTTCTGCCCAAAAAGGGACTGAATAGATCCCAAAAGAAATGAAAATTCAGCCCATAATTGAGTGCAATACGTACCTAGCTTAAAAGTTTCCTAGTTATTATTTCCATAAAAATAGGATTTGAATCACATGCTATTTAGGATTAATTTCCTCTCTATATATATAGGGGTGGATTTTGTTATTTTCAAAAAGGACATGATTAATATTATTTGAGAGGTGTCTCTTCTTTACACCTTTGTGTGTGATGACTATGGATCTATCCTACAACCTTATAAGAATGATTCTTTAAGAGGTAAGATGAATTGTTAACTTGATAGTTTTGATTTCTATTAAAATAAATTAAAGAAGGTAATTACTTTTATACAAATTATTATCTCTAATTTCTTCAAAATAGGGGTCTAGATCACTTTTGATCTAAGTTCTTGAATCGGCTTTATTAGTATCTTAATTAGTTTTAATCTGATAATTTTGAATATTAAGATCAATTAGGACTCTTAGCACTTTATCTTGAAATTCGGAGATTTTACTCTTGAATTTCACAATTCTTTCAATTTTTGTCTTTACTCTTTGTATTTTTGCTTCCACATTATTTTCTTATTTATTCAAGTAACCCGATTCTTATCGGATGACAACCCATAGAAAAACATGGCTAAAGCAAATGCTCCAGAACCAGAGAAAACAATTGACCTCTGCATTTGCCCAATTAAATCCAAAGCACAGGAATGATTTCCCAAGGCAACTTGAAATTTCCGCATATTTTAAATTTAACCTCAAAATGATATAATCACAAGCACAAAATATAAAAGAAAAAGGAATACACAAAATTGAACTTTGCTTATATTGAACCTTTTTTTGTTCCTATCAAGGAGAATAGCCTACTAAGCTTTAACAGCTCATCCCCCCCCAATCCTATGAATAAGTATGCACGGTAGCCTTCAAAAAATGATCCTTTGGCCTTTTGACTCACTTTGACAATTTCACCCTTTAAGTGACAAGGACATTAGCTACTGCAAGTGGAAAGAGATAGTGAATCTTACGTCTCTTTCACCTAGAGAGAAATAAGAAAATGATCACAAAGGCCACACTAAAACTAGGTTACCTTGGAATCTAGTGATTCACATTGTTCATTCTATTCAATGGCTTATATCACAAAAGCCACTTTGCCCCTGTTTTGCACAAATCCTAGATAAACTTGTGTGATAAGATGTCCCTACAATTCGAAGGACCAGTTCCAATCCCTAGCATACTGCTTCCCAGTTGACCCTTCTTATCCCCTCTTAACAATGCAAAAGTAAGCACCCAAGGGTGTGGCCTAGTGGTGAATGAAGTGGTTGAGAACTCTGAGTCTCAAGTTCAAAACTAAGTGGAGACAAAACACTAGGTGATTCTTCCCATTTGTCCTAGCTTTGGTGGACAGAGCTACCTGCTACCTATTGTTGGTGGGAGGTGGTAGGTATCCCATGGAAGTAGTCCGGATGAAGCTGACCTGTCACCTGAACACCACAGTCCATAAAAAAAAATGCAAAAATAAATAAATTATGCAACCAAACGGCTAGGTCAGTGCTGAACTCGCGGCTTAATCAGAAATCATGGTGAAAAAGTGGAAAACAGAGAATACCAATAAAGTGATATCTAGGTCAAAAACTTATGCATCAAAACGGCTGCGTCAGTGTTGCAGTATATAGATTGATTAAAAATCATGGAGAGAAACTGGAAACAGCCTTCAGCACCAAATAAAATTACATACAAATCACACAGAAACAACAACAACAATGTAACAAGTGTATAAAAAGAGAGAGAAAAACAAAAAGCAAACCATCTTCATCGGGAACTTGGACATGGATGAAGAGGAGTTTGAAACCAGAAGTGTTGGAACGAATAATCTTGTTAAGAGTCCATTCGAATGCTCCCTTACTGCTAATGGAAGCATGTGGATAACCCTTGATCGTCGACTCGTTCACTGCTACCATCACCCGAGTTGCCTCACCTTCCATACCTCACTTTCAATCAGTTGATTTAGGGGTTTTTCTTTCTCAAGTTCTCGATTTGTTAGTGTTTCTAATGTTCTCTGATGTTCTATTTTAACATGTTCTCGCGAGCTCCGTCTAACTTGATTTTGCAACTTTTGGGTGTGTTTTGTAGTCCCGTCTCCAACCTTACCCTTTATTTTAATCCGATATACATAATCACTAAGTTATACTTTTATTACCAATAAGTTATACTTTTATTACCAATTCTATATCTAAAGAAATTAGTGCTTTAATTGATATGAAGCAAAAACATGTTGATACACTGCAATTAGAATGTTTTAGTATGAATATATTCGATACTTTAAAATCTGTGAAAGTTCAGGAGAAGATCAAATTGATTACTGAACAGCTTTCGGTTGATATTTGTGCTAAGCATTCAAGTGCTTTTTGGGATAAAAAAAGCATATTGTTACTCTTCCCTACGAAGAGGATTTTATAGAAGATAATATTCCGACTAAGTCTAGACCATGTCAAATGAATTCTGAATAAGTCGAATTTTGCAAAAAAAAAATTGATAATTTATTGCAAAAGGGGTTGATAAAGCCTTCTAAATTCCCTTGGTCTTGCACAACTTTTTATGTTAATAACGCAGCTGAAAAAGAAAGAGGTGTTCCCAGGTTGGTGATTAATTATAAACTTCTAAATAAATATTTGAAATGGATTAGATATCCTATCCCCAATAAAAGGGATTTATTATCAAGATTATATGATGCTAACATATTTTCAAAATTTGATTTAAAGTCAGGATATTGGCAAATTCAGATTTTCAAGGAGCATTCATATAGGACTGCTTTCAATGTTCCCTTTGGGCAATATGAATGGAACGTGATGCCTTTTGGTTTGAAAAATGCCCCATCAGAATTTCAGAAAATTATGAATGATATTTTTAATCCCCATATGGATTTCATTATTGTTTATATTGATGATATTTTAGTTTATTCTAAAACCTTTGAAGTTCATATTAAGCATTTAGATATCTTTAAAAAACTGGTAATTCAAAATGGTTTAGTTATATCAAAACCAAAAATGATCTTGTTTCAAACTGAGGTAAGATTTTTGGGTCATATCATCAGTCAAGGCAAGATAACGCCTATTCAAAGATCTATTGAGTTTGCGTCGAAATTTCCTGACATTACTGCTGATAGAACCCAATTACAGCGGTTCTTAGGGAGTTTAAATTATATCTCTCCTTTTTATAAAATTTGTCTCGAGATTTGGCTCCTCTCTATGATAGCTATGATAGACTAAAGAAAGGTTATAAAGAACCTTGGAATGATAGTCATATTGCTTTAGTAAAATTTGTTAAGCAAAGAGTAAATGCATTGCCTTGTCTTACTCTTGATAACCCTTCTTGGCAAAAGATTATTGAGACGGATGCGTCTAATATCGGTTACGGAGGAATATTAAAACAAATTAATCCTCATGATAATACTGAATATTTGATTAGATTTCATTCCGGGAAATGGACTGAAGCCCAGAAAAAATATGCAATTGTGACTCATGAAATGCTTACGATTGTTAAGTGTGTTTTAAAATTTCAAGATGATTTATATAATCAAAATTTTTTGATAAAAACTGATGTTCAGTCAGTCAAATTCATGTTCAATAAAGATTTTAAGCATGATGCTTCTAAGTTAATCTTTTCTAGGTGGCAAGCTCAGCTAACTCCTTTTGACTTTGAGATTCTTTATAAAAAGGGGGTTGATAACTCTCTTCCAGATTTCTTATCTAGAGAATATTTGCAATGATAGATCCTTCAGTTTATAATATGTTTTTTCCTGAAGATGTGTTAATAGCTATTCTTCAAGTTATGCCCTTACCTCGAGATTTGAAAGAGGTCATTATCGAGTCACTTATAGATGATATTTTAAAATTTTCTATATTTGAAGATGATGAATATGAGATATCAGATAACGAACATCGAGATAATTCGATATATGAAGAATTGTCAGAATAATAAATTTTGTTATATTTGCAGAATGAACCCGCCTTGGGTTAAAGGCAGAGGAAGGGGTAGAGGGGGAAGATCATCCCCGCAGCAAGGATCTTCAGGATCGTCATACGGATCCTCAACAAGCTCCCCAGTAATACAAATGGGACAGAAGAAACTGGTAAATATGAAGATACCTCAATCTTCATCAAGTTCTTCAATACATCTGGAGGATATTCCAGAAGATAGCCCCTTGTATGCTCAAATACAGGCATACTTGGCAGAATAGAAGCAAAGTGATACATTTGCTTCAATTGCGAAAAATGACAATGATGATATCAAGTCATTTGAACAGGTACATAACAAAGAAATGATATTTCTTGTTGAAAACGCAGAAATTAAAAGAAAAAATGAACCGTGGAGGATATTCCAGCGATATCTATTAAATGGATTATATTACCCGGGTGAATCGTATAAAACCTCGTATTATGAAACTATCCTAAAAGATACAGGAAGTGCAGAATTCCAGCACTTCTCGGGATATAACACTGAAGAACATAGTTTCTCAAAAATCATTATTAAACGGATTATATCTGTTGAAGATTGGGGAATTTCCACTATGAATGAAAGACAGATAAGTATTAACAAAACGTGCATCAATTTTACTTATTGGGATTATGTGCAAGCATTTGATAAAATGCTTTATTACAACAATAATAAACACAAACACACTTGGTTTGTGAAAATTTGTGCGAAGATATTCGAACAAAGTATTCCAAATTGGTTCTTAAGATGGTGGTCATACCACGGTCCCAATGTCAAGATATTGCCCGAAACATTTTTGAATTTATATAAAGAATGGGTTAAAGTATCGCCTTAGTTAACTGAGTTGTATCTGCGGATCATATCTGCTACTTGGACAATATTGACCAAATTATGTTCTTTATTGAATTTTCTATTCCCTAGATTCATAAATGGACCCTGGAATTAGGATTTACTCAGGAACAAATCCCGTGCTTATACAAAATATTTTATAATAACTTCTGGGATAAGCTAATAAAGAAGGATCCTAAAACAAAGACCTTATATGGTCAAGAACTTATTGATATAATCAAGACCAGAATTTAGGAGTACTCTAAAGCTCCTGTAAAAGAAGTTATTGATGATAGTTCGGTGAGGCACATCGCCAGAAGAATTTCTGTGCAAGAAGGAGATAAAGAAGAAATGATTGAGAGATATCTAGAAGAAGTTAAAAGAAATTTACTTCAGTCGATCAATCAATACGATAAGTCCGACACCTCAATGAGGAGTGAGACCAGTAACGATGATATAGTTGCTACAGACTCTCAACCAATTGAGCCAGAAGAAATATTGGCTGAAAATTCCTTGAAAAGGGCGGAAGAATTGATTAAAGCAATCAGAGGAAAAGAAAAACAGTAAAGCCGCCTAAGAGACCCAGGAAACAGTAGATATTTTGAAACAAAGCACTAGAAACAGTGCAAGGACCCAGATGTCTGGCTCTGTAGATAAAGTTAATTTTTTTTTTCTATTTAAAGACCCTTACCTTCTTAGTTTGAAGGTATGCTTTTCTTAGTTCAATTTTAATCTCTCTCTTGTAAATCTCTCTTGTATAAACATTCTAGAAATATAAAATCTTCAGTTTGAAGGCAGCTGGTGGATCATTCTCTTAGGTAATATTTTACTTTATTTTGCTTATTCTCTGTTACTCCGGACGATGTCCGGCTAAGCAAATTTCATATCTATGTTGAATATCTAACCTATTGCATATGTTAACCATGAAGATAGTCTAGACTCAACTTAGGTATGGAAGAGTTTTCAGTTACGGTTATTTTGACTTGGTTTTGAGATGGTGGTACAGTCAGATCCTAATACTATTCTTGTTGGCTCCGTCTAGCTAAGCCGGGGGAGTAAGTCCTGATATAAATAGAGAAGAAAAGGGCAATTTATTCCCGGTCAGAAACTGCTAGATTCATGGGCTCAACTTGAATATGTATTCTTATCTTGACAGACCCCTTGCTCGGGTAAAAGGGTATCTAAACCCAGTTCCATACAGTCATTAAAACTAGATGAAAATTCTCTTATACTTCGGTTGTATGTCCCTCATACGGGTACTTGAAGTTGCTAGATCTATGTTGTCATGGCGGATTACCGCCCGATAACCAGATCCTATAGTAAATAACATAAAGCGCAAACAAATATTATATATTATACATATTAATGGACAATTATTCAAATAAAAGTGAAATCATTAATGAAATACAATTATATAGCATTACATAAATACTCAACTTTCAAGATTATTGCGTTACTCCCATAAATGTTCTATTAATGTATTATGGAATTCAAAATGAGTAATTTTATCCTTAATTTTTTCTGTCTAGCTAAAATATTCTCAAGGAATATAGATAGGAAAATAAAATTTTAAGGAGAATATTAGAAGCTATTAGAAATCCATCTATTTGTGAATACATGCGACAAGAACAACTACGAATAGTTGAAAAGAGAAATCAACAACCATAACTACAATCACAACTACGACAATTCTCTAGATCATTCCACTATTTTTTTCTGAATATTGGTGAATGTGGAAACGACCTAGCGGATTACTAAATTATTGTTGTGATTTTTAAAATTATTATGTTATGTATTGTATTGTTATCTTGATTTTAAATTACTATGTTATGTATTGTATTTTTAAATTAAAAATTTCATCTTATCATTTAATTTTTTTTTACATTCTTCATAATGAATAATAATAACAATAATAATTTAAATTATATATTTAAAGTGACGGAAATTAAAAAAATATTGAAATATTATTAATTCGGGATGAAAATAGTATATATTAAATAATATATTTTTTAAAATGATATATTATATTAAAAATAATTACGAATGTTAGAGATTTAATTAATGGTCTTATATGATTTATTATATGTAAGATATAAATATCATATAATATAAATAATAATAAAATAATCAAAAAGTGAAATAGAGAGGATGGATAGTAGTTCTCCATGATTTATTATATGTTAGATATAAATATCATATAATATAAATAATAATAAAATAATCAAAAAGTGAAATAGAGAGGATGAATAGTAATTCTCCATGTTTGGAGAACAACTATTCACCTCTCTATAAATGGAGAATAGAGGGTGGTTGAACAAGTCATTCTCTATTTTACTCTCCAAATATAGAGAATAGTGAGTAAAATATAGGCGGGTTGGAGATGATCTTAGTCAAAATGTTTGGAAAATATTTTCTTGAAGTATATAAAAAATAATGCTCAAATAATACCATCATATGTACTCCAATTTATTTAAATAATACTCAAAATAGATAGTATCAAAAATATTTGAACGTTTTTTCAAAAAAAAATAATCTTAGATCTGTACAATGTGTTTTAAAAAAGAAAAAGAAAAAGAGAAGGTGAAAAATCATTAATTTTTAAATGTGAAAATATAATAATTAAATTAAAAGAAATAAGTATTTCTAAATATAAACTGACGGTGTAATTTTCTTATCCACTGTCAGTGAATATAAGTTAATCTCATATTTTTATAGTGTTTTGCTAGATAATGTATAAATGTTATTGGGATAATGTTTTTTTTCTTTACTTATCAAAAGACTAGAAAATAAGTAAAAGATCCACTTATTTTTTTAAAAATATTTTCTAGGAAATTATTTTTATGAAAACATTTTCCTTTCATATCAAACACATCCTAACTTTGATGTGATTAAATTATGGTGTATAATCTCTTTCACGTCATTAAACGATTGTTATTTTTATTAAATAAAAGCAAATAAGACAGAAAATTTCAGAAAAAAACAATTATCTAAAAGATAATTACACTTGTTATCGCTTGGGACAACAATTCTATTAGGGGTCGTTTGGTTGGGAACAAGTTATCTCAGGATTAATTATCCTGTTATTAGTTATTCTGTGATAACTTATCCCACCATGTATATGGAATAACTTATCCCATCACTATGGTATAAATGATGGGATAAGTTATTCCAAACTTGGCAATCAAACAAGATATCAAAATTTTACCCCAAGACTATTTTTTTATCTCATGACTAATTAATTTTATCCCTCACTATTGTCCCATACTTTTTCTTCTTACTTAATTTGGCCCAATTTATATATAAATTGAAAATAACTTTTTATCTAAAATCTTTTTACATAAATTATCTATATTACATTTACTTATAGTAATAGAACATGTTTTACCATTTATATCATAACGTTTTTAACAGTTCTTTGCAATTAGTATTACTATAAGTAGGGAATAAGGATCCCTTAATACTAGGCATTTAATAGACTTGTTTTAGCGTACGTGTGTGTTGCACGTATTAGTTAATTAAAAATTCTATACAAACTATCTAAAATCAAAATTAATTTAATTAATTTCAAAGCTTTACAATAAGGACATTTTTAAAGCAAACTATTAATTAAGAATAATTTTATTCAATTTCACATAATTTAAGAGTATTTTTGACCTTTTTAAAATGGTCTAAAGCCCCCCAACCTATACCCGAAATCCCAACTACACACTCTAACTTCACGGGTGTCTTATCAACCCCCCTAAACATTTTATTTTTCTATTTACTACACACTTGAGTGCTGACCTGTCCACATAAACCAAATAAAAATTTCACCGTGTTTTGCACGCGCGGGGCCCCACCCACTTCAATCTTTTCTTTTCTCCATTTCCCTCCTAAAGATCCTAAAGATTAAACATCATCACCCCGAATTCTTTCTTTTCTCCTTTTCATTTCCTTTTCACCTAAATATTAAACATTCAAATATGCATTTCTGGTGATGATCCAAGCATTCTTGTGTGTATTTTCAACTTGATTACATAGTTTATCAACTGATTTAGTAAAGGTTAGTTCTTTGTCCCTTATTTCGAGTTTGTGCTTTATTAGGGTTTTCTGTTATTTCGTAAAATTAAGAGCAACATTGTGTGGAATATTATGTGTGGCTTACTATTATAGTGTTAGGTGTTCAATTTACACCATACTATACCACCGTTTTCATGAAATTAGGCTTTTCCCTTTCTCATCTAAGTCGCGTAATGTTGTATCTATGTTCGTCTTAGTATTATGTTCATGTAGAAAGCTAATGCTACTATGTTTATGTTCAGGGAGAAAGCTAATGCTACTATGTTTATGTTCATGGAGAAAGTTAATGCTACTATGTTGTATTTATGTTCGTCTTAGAATTATGTTCATGGAGAAGCTAATGCTACTATGTTGTATTTATGTTCGTCTTAGTATTATGTTCATAATGCTACTATGGTACTATGTCTATAATTACTATTCTGTTTTTTTGATTGCCTTCAGGTAAGAGATGAATGGGTTTACTTTGATTACTCTAAGGTGGTACCATGGTGGGGTGTTAGATTTAAGTAGTGGAGAACCAATATACAATGGTGGAAAAATTTCAAAATTTTTGGATGTTGATGTAGATAAGATGTCATATTTTGAGTTGAGAGACTATATTAGAAACTTGGGATATAGCACAACCTGCATCTTTAGTATTAAACCACCTAACAGTGGCATTTTGGTAGATGTTGACTATGATATGGATATTTTAGCCATGATGTGTTCCTTGGAAGATGGGGATGTAGTGGAGGTATTTGTTAAGCATTTGGTTGATGAGCTAATTGTGGGGCCTATGCTAGCTAATAGAAAATGGTAGTCATGTGGATATGGGAGAATTTGGTTCAACTTTTAATATAAGGCCTAGTGAAAGTGAAAACTTTAACTTTGGGGTAGGTGAAGACCATTTAGACAGTGAGGACCCTTTTGCTACTTTTTCAACCTCACCTCCTTTCACTACCACACCTCATGCTACTGCAGATGGTGCTACTGCAGATAGTGCTACTGCAGATGGTGCTATTGCAAGAGATGATGATATAGATGTTGGTCCTGCTGGATCTGATTTCTCATAAGAAGAAGTAGATGATTCTGACTATTCAACTGAGGATAGTGTTGAGGCTGAAGCTGAATTGGTTGGACATGATGAGGTGGAAGAGTATGGTAGTGATGTACATGAGGAGGTTAGGGAGTTGAGGGCTGAACAGAGAACTTTTCAAAGGAGGAAAAGAAGGGAAAGAGTACCAGCTGACAATGAAGAGGTACCAGTAGGTGAAACTGGACCAGATCTAGGTTTTGATGAAACTAAAACAACTAAAATAAGTTATGAAGGAAGGCTAGGAGGTGATGAGCCTTACATTGCAAGTTATGATGAGGATAGTTTTGAGTTAGATGAAGATGAGTGTTGTGATGATGATGAACATGAAGTGGCTGAATCTGGTAGAGCAAGAAGGATAAAGTTGTCAAGAAAGAGGAGGACAACAACAAAAAAATCATTCATAACCCCACTGCAAAGAAAGTTGTGTGGCAGTTGGGTATGGTGTTTAAAGATGTGAAAGAATTTAGACAAGCAGTAACTAAATATGTAGTAAGAAAGAGGGTTCAGGGGGAGAAGTGGGTGAATGAGCCAAAGAAAGTTAGAGTTAGATGCAAGGATGGTTGTCCATGGCTTTTGTATGCATGTCTTGACAAGACAATAAATAATTTCATGATAAAAACTTATAACCCAAAGCATACTTGCAACAAGACAACTAGAAATTACTTGTGCAATGCAAATTTTTTATCTGAAGCCTACAGAGAAAGAATAACTGAGCAACCAAACATAAGAGTCTTCAAGTTGCAGGAGATGATTAGGAAAAAGCTTAAACTTTATATTGGCAAGATTACTGTGAGAAGAGCAAGAGCTAAAGTGTTGAAAGATATAATGGGTGACCATGTTGTGGAATTTGGAAGAATTCTTGACTATAAGGATGAAGTGTTGAGGACCAATCCAGGGACCAGTTGTGTTGTAAAACTTGGTGAACCTGATGCACTTGGAAAATCAATATTTCAGAGTTTTTACATCTGTTTTTATGCTTTAAGGAAGGCATGGGTACATTGTAAGAAGTGCATAGGCTTAGATGGTTGTTTCTTTAAAGGTGTTTGTAAAGGTCAGTTGTTAGTTGCTGTGGCCAAGGATGGTAACAAACAGATGCTACCACTTGCTTGGGCAGTGGTTGAAAAGGAGAACAGAAACTTATGTACCATGTTTGTCAAGTGCATAAGGGATGACCTAGGACTTGGAGATGGTGAAGGTCTCACCTTAGTTACAGATATGCAGAAGGTATGTGAACTTCTGCATATGTATTTGTATGTATTTATTTTCACTTTCTATGTGTAATTGTGACCTAATTA
Organism: Solanum appendiculatum; assembly: GCA_018342035.1. NCBI lineage: Eukaryota > Viridiplantae > Streptophyta > Magnoliopsida > Solanales > Solanaceae > Solanum > Solanum appendiculatum. The sequence continues at coordinate 31,376 of JAGDQO010002776.1, forward strand.
TCATCTATTGTAGAGACTGTATGCAGCAATTGAAGAGGTATTACCTCATTGTGAACATAGAAAATGTGTTAGGCATATATTAGCTAACTGGGCTAAAGATTGGAGGGGTCTTCAAAGAAGACAACAATTTTGGAAGATAGCTAAGAGTACATTTGAGTCTCAATTAAGAAAAAATATAGAGAAGATGAAGTTGTAGGTTCAGAAAAAATGATGGATGACTTAATGTATTATAACATTAATTATTGGTGTAAAGTTTACTTTAACACTGAAGTGAAGTGTGATTCTGTAGATAGCAACATGTCTGAGTGTTTTAATGCATGGATCTTGGCTGCTAGACATAAAACCATCATTACTATGCTTGAAGAAATAAGAGTGAAGATGATGACAAGAATAACCAATTTAAGGGAGTTCCCAAGTACTTGGAACTGTAATTTCTCTCCAATGGCTATAAAGGTTTTAGAGGAGAACATTAGTAGATCCATGGACTGTACAATTGAGTTTAATGGAGTTGCTGGATTTGAAGAGAAAGAAGGGCTTTGTCAATACAAAGTGGATATTACCAGGATGACTTGTAGTTGTAGGGTATGGCAGTTAAGGGGCATATCATGTCCACATGATGTGGCTGCATTATACTTTAAGAGGTTTTCTCTTTATGACTATATAGACAACTGCTACAATAAGGAAACTTACTTGAGTACTTATGCCGATGTTCTTGAACCACTCACAAACATGGAGATGTGGCCAGTTTCTACAAACCCCACTATTTCACCACCAGAAATCACAAATATGCCTGGTAGGCCATCTAAGGCTAGAAGGAAAAAAGCTGGAGAAACCAAGAAATCTGGGAAGCTGCCTAGGACTGGACTTGCAATGACATGTAGTGTATGTCATGTTAGAGGTCATAACAAGAGAGGGTGTCCTCAAAGAGAAGGTGTTGACTCATCAACAAGACATAGTGCACCATCAGCAACACATAATGCATCATCACTAACACCTAGTGTACCAACACCAGCACCTAGTGCATCAGTAAGGGCAGAACCAACAGGTTCAGGTAGGGGAAGAGGCAAACCAAAGGTAATATTTGAACTCATTAAATATTTTCTAACAAATTTTACTTTTTCTTAGTTTATACCTTACTCTTTCTTTAAATGTATAGAAAACTCCATCAGCACCATCAGAAGGTGAGCCTCCACTAAAAAGAGAAAGAGGAAGACCAAAAAAAACATCATCAGTAGCACCCAGTGCACCTCCTCTACCTACTGCACCTACTGATTTTCCTGCATCCTCTTCTGCTCCTCCTAATTATCATGCATCATCTTTAATAGCTGGTACTACTAAAAGAGGAATAGGTAGGGGCAGGGGAAACACATCTTTAGAAAAAATGCCAAGAGTCATGGGAATGGGTGTGCTCCAAGCTGCAAATGGCTTTAAAGTCATGAATGTGAGTCTTTGCTATATCTTAAACTATTTTGTTAATTTAGATAGTTTAAATATTGAATTATATTCATAATTTTACTGTACCCTGGCATGCTAAGTAGTAAGATTTACTCTACTGGTCAAGCAAAAGTGACAAGGTCAGCTGATGTAACTGGTGACATTGGTTATACACCAAGTACTACAAGTAAGCTGAAATGGAATGGCAAAGCAACAATCTCAACAAGAAAACTTCAAGAGCTTAGAGAGAATCAAAGAAAGAAGACAGTGGGAAGTAGTCCAAATAATCCAAGTAAAAATAGTACTTCTTCACAGTCAAAGATGCCATTGAAATTGTAGTGATGTTGTAACACCTCAGTTTTTCAAAAGAGAAAATTTCCAGTTTTGGGCCCAGAGTCACTTCTACAGACACAGTCTAGGGTCGTAGATCAGTTGACGAATCGTAGAATGCATCCGTAGAAAGAGGGTAAAATATTTTGAAAATCAAGTCTCTGAGGTAGAGTCTACGGGCTAGCAGGACGGACCGTAGGTCTTTCCACGGACCGTAGAGAGGTCCCGTCAAAGTGTTCCAGACTTGGTCAAGTTTTTAGGGATAAGTTGGGTTCTACGGGTTGGACCTACGGATCGTAGAATGTTCTACGGGTTGGACCTACGGACCGTAGAATGTTCTACGGCCTGTAGATCAAAGTCGTAGAAAGTGTCCTGAGTTTTGGGTTTTCTGAAGTTTTCTACGGTCCAACAGGACGGTCCGTAGGAAGTCTTACGAACAGTAGATTGGGACCGTAGACTTCATCAAGAAGTTTATATCTAGGGGTCTTTATGTCTTTTCCCAATTATTTTAAGTCTTTTTAATTACGACTTTGCCCCTAAATTTACCCACTAATTAAGTCTTTCCTCCCAAATTTTCCTTCATTAATTCATTCTCAAATTCCCAACTTCCCCAAAATATTTCTCTCTCTAGAAAGTTTTCTCCATTCTCAAGGAAGAAGAAATGCTAGGATCCTCCATTGAAGGTCATCAATTCTTAGAAATTTCTTGTGGGCTTTGTTGAGGTATGTTAGCATTCACCATTGGAGGAAAGCACCATTGGAGCCCTTTCCTCCAATGGGTCCTTAGTTTTCTTCCATTTTCAAAGTTTAATTTCCCCAAATTGAGTTAGGGTTTTGATCAATTTTTATGGGTTCTTCAATTATGAGTCAAATTGTTGATTTTATGATTCCTAGTGCACGATCTAGTGTGATTACGTAATTTAGTGCACGAATGAGCATGATTTATATGATTTGAGAAGAAACTAAATGAACCCATGCATGAGCCATGATTCCTAGTTATGAATTCATGATGAAGTATGATCCATGCATTTATGAACTTATGAAATTGATGAAAGTATGCATGATTCTAGTTTATTGCGTGATTCTAAGATAAATTGACATGTACCCATACTAGATCATGATTTATGAGTATATGAATAACTTGCATAAGAGATGCATGTATATGAATAGCTTGCTTAAGAGATGCATGTTTCATGAGAATTATGCTTAAAATGACTAGGGTGCATATAGATGATGGCATCCATGTGTTGTGAAAAGGTTTTCTTCATAATAAGCTAAGCATATGAATGTGAAAGTTTTTCTCACATAAATTAGGGTTCATATGGTTGAAAGGGTTTCTCACCTATGAATCAATTAGGAGATATTCTAATGACGTAAGCTTGGGCAAGCCCATGGTAGTTGAAACGTCTTGATATGATCTTAGCTTGGATTTGGTAACCCTAGATGTACCTCTTCCTTGGTTAAAATATGAATAAGCTTAATTAACTATTCCTTAGGATTTTACTTAGCACCGAGTGGGATTTTGGGATGAAGGTTTCCGTTTAGCGTCCGTGGACCTTTAGTAGCAATCCCTAAGTCCCATAACTATGTGCCTCGTAGGTTTTGTCTCAGATTGACACATAGCTAGTGGATCCACTTAAGCTACAGATTTATGGTCCTTACCTTGGCAAGTAGGACACCCCTTCTAGTGGTGTGGGGTAGACATCACTCCCCTTTTCGGTGTTGGGCAGACACTAGATTCCGTGTTGTAGCTCACATGGTCTATGTCGGTAAAACGTAAAATCCCATAATAATGAACTAGGGTACTAGAAGTATCTCACAAAACTTATGATATGACTAGCTTGCATTGACCATGATTATGCATTGAGTTCCTAACCCTTATTGTCACATGATTTAGTATGGTCATTGCATGTTCATGATGATATATCACTAGCATGATCTCCTAAATGAAAGCATCTCATTGACATGATTTATGTGATTATATGCATTTGCTTCATACTTAGTACATTCCATGTACTAATGCATACTTGTGCCTACATTCTCTAGTCAGATGGTCATCCTTCGCACTCTCGTGGTTAGTTGTTCTTAGAGTTCGAACTATCAGCCTTGGTGAGTCCTCATGCTTCGGGGATGAAGATACTTTATTGCTTTCTTTACTTTCAGTTTCAGACTTGTATATGATGTACGGGTTACGTCCCGATCATTCTATTGTATTAGATAGATTTTGAGACATAGTTAAGACTTCCGCTTGTAAACGCTTTACTTTTATGAGATTGTCTATCATTTCCTCATTTGGTCTTTACCTTATGTATATGTATGCTAAGTAGCTTGTGTGGGGCCTTTCGGGGTCCTATACGCCATGTCACTCCTAGGGGGTACTTTGGGTTGTGACAAACTTGGTATTCAGAGCACAGGGTTAAGAAAGGTCCTAGGATGTCTCAAAGCCACGTCTAGTAGAGTCTTGTTCACAAGTGTGAAGCGCGCCACATTTATGAATAAGAGACTACAAGATGCTAGGAAATTCCTCTTCTTTCTTATTCTAGAATCGTGCTTTAGAGTTGAACTCTATACGTTCCTCTCCTAATCCATGTCCTTCACTTTTCAGGATATGGCACCTAGAAGAGCTTTTGTAAGGAGGAACGCAAATGAGAATGTGGAGCAAGAGGCTAACCAAGTTCCGGCCGCTCCATTGGCTGAAGAGATTACTAATGCGGAGTTCCGAGCTGCTTTCCACGCATTGGCCCAAGCCATGACGACCTAAGACAATAGGGAAGTTGTGGTCCCCGTGAACCCACATGTGGGTACGGTAGCGGCAAGGGTGAGAGATTTCACAAGGATGAACCCTCCGAAATTCCATGGCTCTAAGGTGGAGGAGGATCCACAAGAGTTCATTGAAGAGGTTTACAAGACTCTGATGATCATGTGAGTGACACCGGAAGAGAAAGCGGAGTTTGCCGCTTACCAATTGAAGGGTGTGGCCTAAGTATGGTTTAACCAATGGAAAAGTGAGAGGGCTAGAGATGCAGGTCCTCTTGAATGGGAGAAATTTAAGGAAGCTTTTCTTGATCGATTCTTTTCTCTTGAAATGAGAGAGGCTAAGGTCCTCGAGTTCATTAACTTGAAGCAAGGTGGTATGAGTGTCAAGGAATATGCATTGAAGTTCACTTAATTGTAAAAGTATGCCCCTTCCTTGGTGGCTGATTCAAGGGCCAATATGAGTAAGTTTGTGTCGGGAGTGTCTCACTTGGTGGTCAAGGAGTGTAGGACTGCCATGCTTATTAAAGAAATGGATATTTCACGGTTGATGGTGCATTCACAACAAATCGAAGAAGAGAAGCTAAAGGAGAGGTCCAAAGCGGCAAAGAGGGCTAGGACCGGTGAGGGTGAGGATGGTAGACAAGGTGCTCCTAGTGGTGCAGGTTCTAGTGCTCCCAAGAAAAACTGATTTTATGTACTCCAAACTCGCCAAGAGAAAGAAGGTTCTCCTGATGTGGTTACCGGTATGTTGAAAGTCTTCCATCTTGATGTATATGCTTTACTTGATCCCGGTGCTACCTTATCTTTTGTGACGCCATATGTAGCTATGAGATTTGATATTGCGATTTGATATTGCCCCGGATGTGTTGATAGTCCCCTTTTGTGTCTCTACTCCTATTGGTGATTCTATTGTGGCTAAAAGAGTCTATAGGAAGTGTCCCATTTCCTTGTTCCATATAGTCACCTATGTTGATCTTGTAGAGTTAGATATGATAGACTTTGATGTCATTCTTGGGATGGATTGGCTTTATTCTTGTTATGCCCGGGTTGATTGTAGAACCCGAGTGGTTAAGTTTCAATTCCCTAATGAGCCCGTCTTAGAGTGGAAAGGGGGAAATTCAATGCCTAGAGGTCGGTTTGTTTCTTGTCTTAAAGCTAGAAAGATGATCTCCAAGGGTTGCATTTATCATCTTATTCAGGTTAGGGATATAGATTCCTAAACCCCTACTCTTGAGTAGGTTCCCATGGTAAATGAGTTTCCGGATGTGTTTCCCGATGATCTACCCGGTGTTTCTCTCGACAGAGAAATAGACTTTGACCTTCTTTCCGATACACAACCTATCTCTATTCCTCCTTACCGTATGGCTCCAGCAGAACTTAAGGAATTGAAAGAACAATTAAAGGATTTGTAGGATAAGGGTTTTATCCGATCATGTATTTCTCCATGGGGTGCTCTGGTGTTGTTTGTTCGTAAGAAAGATGGCTCTCTCCGTATGTGTATTGAGTACCGGCAGTTGAATAAGGTTACCATTAAGAATAAGTACCCGATTCTGAGGATAGATGATTTGTTTGACCAACTTCAAGGTGCTAGTTTCTTCTCTAAGATTGATCTCCGGTCGGGTTATCACCAATTAAGGGTGAGAGATTGTGATATTCCAAAGATGAATTTTCGAATTAGATATGGCCATTATGAGTTTGTGGTTATGTCATTTGGGTTGACTAATGCTCCTGTGGCTTTTATGGATTTGATGAATAGGGGTTTAGACAATACCTTGATATGTTCGTGATTGTATTAATTGATGATATTTTGATTTACTCCCGAAGTGAGGAAGAGCATACCGATCATTTGAGGATTGTATTGCAAATTCTTAGGGATCGTGAGTTATATGCTAAGTTCAATAAGTGTGAGTTTTGGTTGAGATCCGTGGCTTTCCTTGGTCACGTCGTGTCCGGTAAGGGTATTGAGGTAGTCCTAAGAAGATGGATGTGGTTAAAAATTGGCCTAGACCTCTATCCCCTTCAGATATTCGTAGTTTCTTGGGCTTGACCGGATATTATAGAAGGTTTGTGGAAGGGTTCTCTTATATTGCCTCTCTATTGACCTCGTTGACTCAAAAGAAGATTAAGTTTATATTGTCGGATTCTTGTGAAAGGAGCTTCCAAGAATTGAAAGATAGGCTTACTTCCGCTCTGATATTGACATTAATGGAAGGTTCCGTTGGCTTCGTGGTTTATTGTGATGCTTTAAGGGTTGGCTTAGGGTGTGTTCTTATGCAAAATGGGAAGGTGATTGCTTATGCTTCAAGGCAACTTAAGATTCATGAAAAGAATTACCCTACCCATAATTTAGAACTTGCGGCGGTTGTCTTTGGTCTAAAGATTTGGAGGCACTTGATGTAATTACCGGCCACAAAAGTTTGCAATACGCGTTCAAGCAGAAGGATCTAAAATTTTGACAATGTAGATGGCTAGAGCTCTTAAAGGACTATGACATGAGTGTCCTCTATCACCTGGGCAAAGCTAATGTAGTGGCCGATGCCTTGAGTCGGTTGTAGATGAATAGTGTTGCACATATAGAAGATGATAAGAAGGTATTGGTTCAGGATGTTCATAGACTAGCTCGGCTAGGTGTTCGGTTGGTTTACTCCAATGAGGGAGGTATGATTGTCCAAAATGGGTTGGAATCGTCCTTTGTGGTGGATGTTAAGGCTAAGCAAGCACTTGATCCGATACTAGTTGAATTGAAAGAAGCGGTTCTAAAGAAGGGCAATGAGGCTTTCTCCCAAGGGGGAGATGGTGTCCTTAGATATCAAGGCCGTTTGTGTGTGCCTAATGTTGATGGCTTAAGAGAGAAAATTCTAGAAGAAGCTCATAGTTCCCAATAATCTATTTATCCGGGAGCTACCAAGGTGTACCACGATTTGGGGAAAGTCTATTGGTGGAATGGAATGAAGAAAGATATTGCGTAGTTTGTGGCAAAGTGCCCAAATTGTCTACAAGTTAAGGTTGAACATCAAAGGCTGGGAGGCTTATCCCAAGATATAGCTATTCCTACTTGGAAGTGGGAAGTTATTAATATGGACTTCATAGTGGGTTAACCTCGTACTTGCCGACAGCATGATTCTATATGGGTTATAGTAGACCATATGACGAAGTCGACTCACTTCATTCCTATCAAGGTGTCCTTTTCAACGGAAGATTATGCTAAGATGTACATTAGGAAGATGGTTAGGTTGAATGGAGTGCCCCTATCCATTATCTCCGATAGAGGCACCCAATTCGCTTCTCAATTTTAGAAGTCTTTCCAAAAGGGTCTACGTACCAATGTTAAGCTTAACACGACTTTCATCCCCAAACCAATGGGCAAGCGGAGTGTACTATCCAAACCTTAGAGGATATGCTAAGAGCATGTATGGTTGATTTCAAGGGTAATTGGGATGATCATTTGCCTTTGATTGAGTTTGCCTACAATAATAGTTACCATGCAAGTATTGGTAGGGCTCCATTTGAGGCTCTATACGGTTGGAGATGTTGGTCCCCTATAGGTTGGTTTGGGGTGGGTGAAGTTTCTTTGATGGGTCCTGAATTAGCGCATGAGGCTATGGAGAAAGTTTGGCTTGTTAGAGAAAGGTTGAAAACGAATCAAAGTCGACAAAAGTCCAATGCCGATGTTAGAAGAAGGGATCTTGAGTTCGAGGTTGATGATTGGGTCTATTTAAAAATTTCGCCCATGAAGGGTGTCATGAGATTTGGTAAGAAGGGGAAGCTTAGTCCCCGGTATGTAGGCCCATATAAGTTTTGAGATGCATTGGCAAGGTTGCTTATGAGCTTGAGTTGCCTAATGAATTAGCATCGGTTCATCCGGTTTTCCAAGTGTCTCTGTTGAAGAAGTGTGTTGAGGATCCGACATCCATAGTGCCTTTAGAAAGTCTTGGCATCAAAGAGAGTTTATCTTATGAAGAGGTTCCGGTGGAGATTCCAGACCGACAAGTCTAGAAGTTGAGAAAAAATGAAGTTGCTTCCGTTAAGGTATTGTGGAGGAATCAATTTGTTGAGGATGCTACGTGGGAGGCCGAGGTCGATATGATGTCCCGTTATCCTTATCTCTTTCCTTCCGAGTCTTCCCTAGCTTGAGGTATTTAGCTCCTCATTGTATATTTCTAGGATGCATGTGTCTTAGTCACTCTCATGTTTCCTTATGCATGCATTCATTAAGTGCTTATAGCTTGACATTTTGTGATAAAGCATGCTTTAGCTTGGAGTTGATTTTCCTCTTCGGATACATGCATTATGTAGTTGCATTCATGATTTGGAATCATAGAGTTATTGTTTCCCCTACTCTTGTTGTTGCTTGCTGAGTTTCATTCGGGGATGAATGTTCCCAAGGGGGAGATATTGTAACACCTCAGTTTTTCAATAGAGAAAATTTCCAGTTTTGGGCCCAGAGTCACTTTTACGGATGCAGTCTATGGGTCGTAGATCAGTTGACGGACCGTAGAATGCATCTGTAGAAAGAGGTTAAATTGTTTTGAAAATCAAGTCTCTGGGGTCGAGTCTACGGGCTAGCAGGACGGACCGTAGGTCTTTCCATGGACCGTAGAGAGGTCCCGTCAAAGTTTTCAAGACTTGGTCAAGTTTCTGAGGGTTAGGTTGGGTTCTACGGGTTGGATCGATAGACCGTAGTCGTAGAAAGTGTCCTGAGTTTTGGGTTTTCTTAAGTTTTCTACGGTCCAACAGGACGGTCCGTAGGAAATCTTACGAACCGTAGGTTGTGACCGTAGAGTTCATCAAGCAGTTTATTTCCAGGGCTCTTTATGTCTTTTCCCAATTCTTATATGTCTTTTTAATTACGACTTTGCCCCTAAATTTAACCACTATTTAAGTCTTTATGAACTTATGAAATTGATGAAAGTATGCATGATTCTAGTTTATTGCATGATTCTAAGATAAATTGACATGTACCCATACTAGATCATGATTTATGAGTATATGAATAGCTTGCATAAGAGATGCATGCATATGAATAGCTTGCATAAGAGATGCATGTTTCATGAGAATTATGCTTATAATGACTAGGGTGCATATAGATGATGGCATCCTTGTGTTGTGAAAAGGTTTTCTTCACAATAAGCTAAGCATATGAATGTGAAATGTTTTCTCACATAAATTAGGGTTCATATGGTTGAAAGGCTTTCTCACCTATGAATCAATTAGGAGCTATTCTAATGACGTAAGCTTGGTCAAGCCCATGGTAGTTGAAACGTCTTGATATGATCTTAGCTTGGATTTGGTAATCCTAGATGTACCTCTTCCTTGGTTAAAATATGAATAAGCTTAATTGACTATTCCTTGGGATTTTACTTAGCACTGAGCGGGCTTTTGGGATGAAGGTTTCCGTTTAGCATCCGTGGACCTTTAGTAGCAATCCCTAAGTTGCATAACTATGTGCCTCGTAGGTTTTGTCTCAGATTGACACATAGCTAGTGGATCCATGTAAGCTACAGATTTATGGTCCTTACCTTGGCAAGTAGGACACCCCTTCTAGTGGTGTGGGGTAGACATCACTCCCCTTTTCGGTGTGGGGCAGACGCTGGATTCCGTGTTATAGCTCACGTGGTCTATGTCGGTAAAACGTAAAATCCCATATTAATGAACTAGGGTACTAGAAATATCTCACAAGACTTATGATATGACTAGCTTGCATTGACCATGATTGTGCATTGAATTCCTAACCCTTATTGTCACATGATTTAGTATGGTCATTGCATGTTCATAATGATATATCACTAGCATGATTTCCTATATGAAGGCATCTCATTGGCATGATTTATGTGATTATACGCATTTTCTTCATAGTTAGTACATTCCATGTACTAATGCATACTTGTGCCTACATTCTCTTATAATGTAGGGTTAGACAGTCATGCTTCTCACTCTCGTGGTTAGTTGTTCTCAGAGTTCGAGCTATCAACCTTGGTGAGTCCTCATGCTTCAGGGACAAAGAGACTTTATTGCTTTCTTTACTTTCTGTTTTAGACTTGTATATGATGTACGGGTTACGTCCCGATCATTCTATTGTATTATATGGATTTTGAGACATAGTTAAGACTTCCGCTTGTAAACGCTTTACTTTTATGAGATTGTCTATCATTTCCTCATTTTGGTCTTTACCTTATGTATATGTATGCTAAGTGGCTTGTGTGAGGCCTTTCGGGGTCCTATACGCCATGTCACTCCTAGGGGGTACTTTGGGTTGTGACAAACTTGGTATTCAGAGCACAGGGTTAAGAAAGGTCCTAGGATGTCTCAATGCCACGTCTAGTAGAGTCTTGTTCACAAGTGTGAAGCGCGCCACATTTATGAATAAGAGACTACAAGATGCTAGGAATTCCTCTTCTTTCATATTCTAGAATTGTTCTTTAGAGTTGAACTCTATACGTTCCTCTCCTAATCCATGTCCTTCACTTTTCAGGATATGGCACCTAGAAGAGCTTTTGTAAGGAGGAACGCAGATGAGAATGTGGAGCAAGAGGCTAACCAAGTTCCGGCCGCTCCATTGGCTGAAGAGATTACTAATGCGGAGTTCCGAGCTAATTTCCATAGCTAATTTCCATGCATTGGCCCAAGCCGTGACGGCCCAAGCCAATAGGGAAGTTGTGGTCCCTGTGAACCCACATGTGGGTACGGTGGCGGCAAGGGTGAGAGATTTCACAAGGATGAACCCTCCGGAATTCCATGGCTCCAAGGTGGAGGAGGATCCACAAGAGTTCATTGAAGAGGTTTACAAGACTCTGATGATCATGTGAGTGATGCCGGAAGAGAAAGCGGAGTTTGCCGCTTGCCAATTGAAGGGTGTGGCCTAAGTGTGGTTTAACCAATGGAAAAGTGAGAGGGCTAGAGATGCAGGTCCTCTTGAATGGGAGAAATTTAAGGAAGCTTTTCTTGATCAATTCTTTTCTCTTGAAATGAGAGAGGCTAAGGTCCTCGAGTTCATTAACTTGAAGCAAGGTGGTATGAGTGTCAAGGAATATGCATTGAAGTTCACTCAATTTTAAAAGTATGCGCCTTCCTTGGTGGCTGATTCAAGGGCCAAGATGAGTAAGTTTGTGTCGGGAGTGTTTCACTTGGTGGTCAAGGAGTGTAGGACTGCCATGCTTATTAAAGAAATGGATATTTAACGGTTGATGGTGCATGCACAACAAATCGAAGAAGAGAAGCTAAAGGAGAGGTCCAAAGTGGCAAAGAGGACTAGGGCCGGTGATGGTGACTTCTCAAACCAAAGGACCAGAAGACTTGATCGTTCTAAGTTTCGATAGAGGTTTTAGAACCAAGGGTCTTCAAATGCTCCTATGCCTAAGTTTGACAAGAATAGGGTATCTAACCCTAGGCCTCAAGGAGGCAATGGCGGTGGTGATAAGATTCCAATTCCCCCATGTCAAAAGTGTGGGAGGAAGCATTAGGGGAGATGCTTAGCCGGATCGGATGGTTGCTTCACTTGTGGCAAGAGTGGTCACAAAATGAGGGACTGTCCTATGAATGTTACAAAGGGGAAGAATGGTAGACAAGGTGCTTCTAGTGGTTCGAGTTCTAGTGCCCCCAACCAAAACCGATTTTATGCACTCCAAACTCGCCATGAGCAAGAAGGTTCTCCTGATGTGGTTACCAGTATGTTGAAAATCTTCCATCCTGATGTATATGCTTTACTTGATCCCGGTGATACCTTATATTTTGTGACGCCATATGTAGCTATGAGATTTGATATTGCCCCAGATGTGTCGATAGACCCCTTCTGTGTCTCTACTCCTATTGGTGATTCTATTATGGCTAAAAGAGTCTATAGGAAGTGTCCCGTTTCCTTGTTCCATAGAGTCACCTATGTTGATCTTGTAGAGCTAGATATGATAGACTTTGATGTCATTCTTGGGATGGATTGGCTTCATTCTTGTTATGCCTGTAGAACCCAATTGGTTAAGTTTCAATTCCCTAATGAGCCCGTCTTAGAGTGGAAAGGGGGAAATTCTATGCCTAGAGGCCGGTTTGTTTCTTGTATTAAAGCTAGAAAGATGATCTCCAAGGGTTGCATTTATCATCTTATTCGGGTTAGGGATATAGATTCCAAAAACCCTAGTCTTGAGTAGGTTCCCGTGGTAAATGAGTTTTCGAATGATCTACCCGGTGTTCCTCCCGGCAGAGAAATAGACTTTGACCTTCTTTCCGATACACAACCTATCTCTATTCCTCCTTACCATATGGCTCCAGCGGAACTTAAGGAATTGAAAGAACAATTGAAGGATTTGTTAGATAAGGGTTTCATCCGATCATGTATTTCTCCATGGGGTGCTCCGATGTTGTTTGTTCGTAAGAAAGATGGCTCTCTCCGTATGTGTATATATTATCGGCAGTTGAATAGGTTACCATTAAGAATAAGTACCCGATTCCGAGGATAGATGATTTGTTTGACCAACTTCAAGGTGCTAGTTTCTTCTCTAAGATTGATCTCCGGTCGGGTTATCACCAATTGAGGGTGAGAGATTGTGATATTCCAAAGATGGCTTTTCGAACTAGATATGACCATTATGAGTTTGTAGTTATGTCGTTTGGGTTGACTAATGCTCCGGTGGCTTTTATGGATTTGATGAATAAGGTGTTTAGACAATACCTTGATATGTTTGTGATTGTATTCAATGATGATATTTTGATTTACTCCTGAAGTGAGGAAGAGCATACCAATCATTTGAGGATTGTATTGCAAATTCTTAGGGATCGTGAGTTATATGCTAAGTTCAATAAGTGTTAGTTTTGGTTGAGATTCGTGGCTTTCCTTGGTCATGTCGTGTCCGGTAAGGGTATTGATGTAGATCTTAGGAAGACGGATGTGGTTAAAAATTGGCCTAGACCTCTATTCCCTTCTGATATTCGTAGCTTTTTGGGCTTGGCCGAATATTATAGAAGGTTTGTAGAAGGGTTCTTTTCTATTGCCTCTCCATTGACCACGTTGGCTCAAAAGAAGACTAAGTTTGTATAATCGGATTCTATTGAAAGGAGCTTCCAAGAATTGAAAGATAGGCTTACTTCCGCTCCGATATTGACATTACCAGAAGGTTTCGATGGCTTCGTGGTTTATTGTGATGCTTCAAGGGTTGGCTTAGGGTGTGTTCTTATGTAAAATGGGAAGGTGATTGCTTATGCTTCAAGGCAAATTAAGACTCATGAAAAGAATTACCCTACCCATGATTTAGAACTTGCGGCGGTTGTCTTTGCTCTAAAGATTTGAAGGTACTATTTGTATGGTGTTCATGCTGATGTATTTACCGATCACAAAAGTTTGCAATACGTGTTCAAGCAGAAGGATCTAAATCTTCGACAACGTAGATGGCTAGAGCTCTTAAAGGACTATGACATGAATGTCCTCTATCACCCGGGCAAAGCTAATGTAGTGGCCGATGCCTTGAGACAATTGTCGACGAATAGTGTTGCACATATAGAAGATGATAAGAAGGAATTGGTTCGAGATGTTCATAGACTAGCTCAGCTAGGTGTTCGGTTGGTTGACTCTAATGAAGGAGGTATGATTGTCCGAAATGGGTTGGAATCGTCCTTTGTGGTGGATGTTAAGGCTAAGCAAGCACTTGATCCGATACTAGTTGAATTGAAAGAAACGGTTCTAAAGAAGGGCAATGAGGATTTCTCCCAAGAGGGAGATGGTGTCCGCGATTTGCGGGAAGTCTATTCGTGAAATGGAATGAAGAAAGATATTGCGGAGTTTGTGGCAAAGTGCCTAAATTGTCAAAAAGTTAAGGTTGAACATCAAAGGCCAAGAGGCTTATCCCAAGATATAGCTATTCCTACTTGGAAGTGGGAAGTTATTAATATGGACTTCATAGTGGGTTAACCCCGTACTTGCCGACAGCATGATTCTATATGGGTTATAGTAGACCATATGACGAAGTCGACTCACTTCATTCCTATCAAGGTGTCCTTTTCAACGGAAGATTATGCTAAGATGTACATTAGGAAGATGGTTAGGTTGAATGGAGTGCCCCTATCCATTATCTCCGATAGAGGCACCCAATTCGCTTCTCAATTTTAGAAGTCTTTCCAAAAGGGTCTACGTACCAATGTTAAGCTTAACACGACTTTCATCCCCAAACCAATGGGCAAGCGGAGTGTACTATCCAAACCTTAGAGGATATGCTAAGAGCATGTATGGTTGATTTCAAGGGTAATTGGGATGATCATTTGCCTTTGATTGAGTTTGCCTACAATAATAGTTACCATGCAAGTATTGGTAGGGCTCCATTTGAGGCTCTATACGGTTGGAGATGTTGGTCCCCTATAGGTTGGTTTGGGGTGGGTGAAGTTTCTTTGATGGGTCCTGAATTAGCGCATGAGGCTATGGAGAAAGTTTGGCTTGTTAGAGAAAGGTTGAAAACGAATCAAAGTCGACAAAAGTCCAATGCCGATGTTAGAAGAAGGGATCTTGAGTTCGAGGTTGATGATTGGGTCTATTTAAAAATTTCGCCCATGAAGGGTGTCATGAGATTTGGTAAGAAGGGGAAGCTTAGTCCCCGGTATGTAGGCCCATATAAGTTTTGAGATGCATTGGCAAGGTTGCTTATGAGCTTGAGTTGCCTAATGAATTAGCATCGGTTCATCCGGTTTTCCAAGTGTCTCTGTTGAAGAAGTGTGTTGAGGATCCGACATCCATAGTGCCTTTAGAAAGTCTTGGCATCAAAGAGAGTTTATCTTATGAAGAGGTTCCGGTGGAGATTCCAGACCGACAAGTCTAGAAGTTGAGAAAAAATGAAGTTGCTTCCGTTAAGGTATTGTGGAGGAATCAATTTGTTGAGGATGCTACGTGGGAGGCCGAGGTCGATATGATGTCCCGTTATCCTTATCTCTTTCCTTCCGAGTCTTCCCTAGCTTGAGGTATTTAGCTCCTCATTGTATATTTCTAGGATGCATGTGTCTTAGTCACTCTCATGTTTCCTTATGCATGCATTCATTAAGTGCTTATAGCTTGACATTTTGTGATAAAGCATGCTTTAGCTTGGAGTTGATTTTCCTCTTCGGATACATGCATTATGTAGTTGCATTCATGATTTGGAATCATAGAGTTATTGTTTCCCCTACTCTTGTTGTTGCTTGCTGAGTTTCATTCGGGGATGAATGTTCCCAAGGGGGAGATATTGTAACACCTCAGTTTTTCAAATGAGAAAATTTCCAGTTTTGGGCCAGAGTCACTACTACGGATGCAGTCTACGGGTCGTAGATCAGTTTACAGATCGTAAAATGCATCCGTAGAAAGAGGGTAAAATGTTTTGAAATTCAAGTCTCTGAGGTCGAGTCTACGGGCTAGCAGGACGGATCGTAGGTCTTTCCACGGACCGTAGATAGGTCCCATCAAAGTGTTCCAGACTTGGTCAAGTTTCTGAGGGTTAAGTTGGGTTCTACGGGTCTGACCTACGGATCGTAGAATATTCTATGGGCTGTAGATCGAAGTCGTAAAAAGTGTCCTGAGTTTTGGGTTTTCTGAAGTTTTCTACGGTCCGTAGGAAGTCTTACGAACCGTAGGTTGGGACCGTAGACTTCATGTGGTAGTTTATTTTCAAGGGTCTTTACGCTTTTCCCAATTCTTTTAAGTCTTTTTAATTACGACTTTGCCCCTAAATTTACCCACTATATAAGTCTTTCCTCCCAAATTTTCCTTCATTAATTCATTCTCAAATTCCCAACTTCCCTAAAATATTTCTCTCTGTAGAAAGTTCTCTCCATTCTAAAGGAATAAGAAAGGCTAGGATCCTCCATTGAAGGTCATCAATTCTTAGCAATTTCTTGTGGGCTTTGTTGAGGTATGTTAGCATTCACCATTGGAGGAAAGCACTGTTGGAGCCCTTTCCTCCAATGGGTCCTTAGTTTTCTTCCATTTTCAAGGTTTAATTTCCCCAAATTGAGTTAGGGTTTTGATCAATTTTTATGGGTTCTTCAATTATGATTCAAATTGTTGATTATATGATTCCTAGTGCACGATCTAGTGTGATTACGTAATTTAGTGCACGAATGAGCATGATTTATATGATTTGAGTAGAAACTATATGAACCCAAGCATGAGCCATGATTCCTAGTTATGAATTCATGATGAAGTATGATCCATGCATTTATGAACGTATGAAATTGATGAAAGTATGCATGATTCTAGTTTATTGCGTGATTCTAAGATAAATTGATATGTACCCATACTAGATCATGATTTATGAGTATATGAATAACTTGCATAAGAGATGCATGTATATGAATAGCTTGCATAAGAGATGTATGTTTCATGAGAATTATGCTTATAATGACTAGGGTGCATATAGATGATGGCATCCATGTGTTGTGAAAAGGTTTTCTTCACAATAAGCTAAGCATATGAATGTGAAATGTTTTCTCACATAAATTAGGGTTCATATGGTTGAAAGGCTTTCTCACCTATGAATCAATTAGGAGCTATTCTAATGACGTAAGCTTGGTCAAGCCCATGGTAGTTGAAACGTCTTGATATGATCTTAGCTTGGATTTGGTAATCCTAGATGTACCTCTTCCTTGGTTAAAATATGAATAAGCTTAATTGACTATTCCTTGGGATTTTACTTAGCACTGAGCGGGCTTTTGGGATGAAGGTTTCCGTTTAGCATCCGTGGACCTTTAGTAGCAATCCCTAAGTTGCATAACTATGTGCCTCGTAGGTTTTGTCTCAGATTGACACATAGCTAGTGGATCCATGTAAGCTACAGATTTATGGTCCTTACCTTGGCAAGTAGGACACCCCTTCTAGTGGTGTGGGGTAGACATCACTCCCCTTTTCGGTGTGGGGCAGACGCTGGATTCCGTGTTATAGCTCACGTGGTCTATGTCGGTAAAACGTAAAATCCCATATTAATGAACTAGGGTACTAGAAATATCTCACAAGACTTATGATATGACTAGCTTGCATTGACCATGATTGTGCATTGAATTCCTAACCCTTATTGTCACATGATTTAGTATGGTCATTGCATGTTCATAATGATATATCACTAGCATGATTTCCTATATGAAGGCATCTCATTGGCATGATTTATGTGATTATACGCATTTTCTTCATAGTTAGTACATTCCATGTACTAATGCATACTTGTGCCTACATTCTCTTATAATGTAGGGTCAGACAGTCATCCTTCGCACTCTCATGGTTAGTTGTTCCTAGAGTTCGAGCTATCAGCCTTGGCGAGTCCTCATGCTTCGGGGATGAAGAGACTTTATTGCTTTCTTTACTTTCAGTTTCAGAATTGTATATGATGTACGGGTTACATCTCGATCATTCTATTGTTTTAGATGGCTTTTGAGACATAGTCAAGACTTCCGCTTGTAAACACTTTACTTTTGTGAGATTGTCTATCTTTTCCTCATTCTGGTCTTTGCCTTATGTATATGTATGCTAAGTGGCTTTTGTGGGGCCATTCGGGGTCCTATACGCCATGTCACACCTAGGGTGTACTTTGTGCCGTGACAGATGTTGATGTATTTAAGCACTTTTAAAGTTTGTCCGATAGACATGCAAACTATTTCATTAAGGGCTTATTATTTTTGATTTTTTTTGTTGGTAAATTCTGCCTTATGTGAGGTCTTATGAATGTGACTTTATTTTTGTATTGAATAGTGATGTTGAAATATGAATGAATGGTGATGTTGTGTTCATATGTGCTTATAAATGGTGTTGTGTTGTCTATTCAATTGTGTTGGTTGTTCAGTTATGTTTACATAGTTTTGCGTTGGTTATTGAATTGACTATTCTATTTTGTTGGCTAGGCTGTTGTGTTTATAGATGGTGTTGTGTTTAAGTGTGTTGGCTATTACAATTTACAGATGAAGTGTAAGCAATTTACACAAGCTTTAATTGACAACATAGATTGATATATATATATATATATATGAGAGATATAAAAAAATTGTCACATACATTGACAATTCTGATAAACATAGCAACAATACAAATCAAATACTACTTTGGAATGGATTGGTTGCTGATGAACATAACAACAACACAAATCAAAATTCACAAAAACATCTTCCATAGGAGCCTACACCATTTCCACCTTCCATTGAGCCTCCTCTCCAATATCAACTTAGAGTTACTCAAGTTATCAATATGAACCTGCCTAATCCATAATTCTTGCTCCTACTCATTGACTTTGTTCACCAATCTTGGAAGGATAAAATTTGATCTTGGATCCACTTCTTCTTTGTCCCTCCATTGAAAAAATTTATAGTTTTTTACTGAAAAATAGAGAAAAATAGTACATTATCATCAATTGAATATAAAGTGAAGCAATAATAAAAGGGAAAACACATACACCATAGCATGGGCAAGACCAAAATCTTCTTCCCCGATTTAATTTCGACCAAGAAGTTTGCAAATTCAGCAAAATTCCATGTTTGCATCTCACTATAGCGTTGAGCATTGGGTCTGATTCATCCATTCAAAGCTTATTCAAGTTTTCATTTGCCATATGAATTTAGAGAAAATTCAAAATTCAAATTAGAGAACCTAAATAAGAAATTAGAGCAAATTACAAACCCTAACTTTAAGATTTAAAGTAGAAATGAACATAAACAACTAAACCCTAGCTAAGCCCAAAAAGAATCATCAAAATATTGAAGAAGAAACAAGGATTAATGGTGGGGAAGAAGGAACAATGGTTTATTTAATTTGGGGAAGATGACCGTTGCCAATTTTATTGCCTTTTCTAATGTGTACCGGTTTATTTCCTCTTCTAACGCACCTAGAGGAGGTGTGCTCACCTCCTATGACAGGTCAGCACTCAAGTGTGTAGTAAATAGAGAAATAAAATGTTTAGGAGGTGATAGGACACCCGTGAAGTTGGAGTGTGTAGTTGAAATTTTGGGTATAGGTAGGGGGGGCTTTAGACCCTTTTCTCTTTTTCTCTATTTTATATTAGACAATTCAAATAATAAAGAATTTGTACACAAAGTTATTTAAGACAACTTAAGTATGTTGTGTTTTTCTTTTTTTGAATTATATAATTTAAAAAAGAAAAAGGAGCTCTGCCTAATTAGTATCACAACAAAATGAATTAGGTTGTTTAGTAAAGAAAAGTTATTTAAATTGAAAAAATCTCAACTGATTTTAAATTCATTAAATATAAAAAAATTCAATATAATTATAATAAGAAACGATCTAGCAAGTAAAATTGCAGTTAATTTTAAGAAAAAATTACGTATATACACATCTTTATTTACCTTATTTTCTATTATTCCCTACCATTCTAAAATATTACAAAAAACCCTTATTTTTCCCCAAATCCCAATTCTTCCAGATACATAATTATTCCAAGAAGAAACCCACGTTTTCTCATTCCTTTTTTCACTCCTTTAGTCTTTCCTTATTTTCACTCCCACAATCTTATCAGTTACAACATTCACCTCAATTTGAAGTCCAAAAGGTTTCTCTCTCCAGCTAATCAAATTCAAATCACTGAATAGGTAGTTTTCGTCTTCTCAATTGTCTTGTTCATCCATAATTTTTTTTCTCATCATCAATTTTTGATACATATGCATCATGCTCCTTCATTTAGTATTGGGATTATCCAACTAAACTCATCTAACATTGATCGAATTGCTGGTGAATCTAGTAAGAACTTTGGGTCGAGATCCGTAGGTGACGCCATTGTTGAAAGTGAAGAAAAACTACAGGATTTCATATAGAGCGAAGGACAACTGTTGAAAATACGCTAAAAAAAAGATGAAAAAAAGTTGGATCTACCATTACACGACCATCACTATCAAAGATGCATATTTTCAATGTATCTTGTTTATTTTGATTCATAAATTAGTCTTTGTTAGTGTTATCACTGATCCAATACTTCACTGCTACAATAACCTTTGTTTTATGCAATGTATCATGTTCATATTTAAGGAATTGATACATAACTCTAATGTTGTTGAATTTTCGATTAGTGTTTATCATGTTCAATATAAATGTACTTGATACATAAACACTACCTAATGTATCATTTACATGTACCAAGTTATATAATGTATCTTTAATCTTGATTCATAAATCATAATGTTCTATAGCTGGAGCGCTGTGTATCAGGTCCAACAATAGGTATATTATACATACCAATGACAATCTTTTACTACCATATACATACACCCAAACTTATTCAACTAGAAAGCTATGTGTCTATACACATTACCCAATAAATATACTTGATACATAAACCCTATGTTCTATAGCTAAAGCACTGTGTATCAAATTAATTGATAATACATGATACATAATATATATCAAATTCAATAGTTTCAAACTTTATTAAATGTATCATATACATATCAACTGATCACCACTGTGTTTTGTATCACACACAAAAAAATGTTATTTGGAATAATTACATGTATAATGTATTTTTTTATATAAAATATAGTATTTCTCCAACAAAATAAGATACATAAATAGTAATGTATCATGCACTAATTTTCTAGGCATGATACGTAAATTTGAATTTATACTAAATATATCTGATACATAACAATTGCCACACAGTAATGTATCGATCTCAAACCTAACAACTTATCTGCAACAATTACTTATTTAATGTATCTTGTAGAAATACAACACTTATCAATTTAAACAAGATACATAACTAGTAATGTATTGATAAATCTATCCATCTCCAAACCACAATTCAAAAAATGATTACACAGCATTATAAAAGGATGTATGATCCATCAAAGCTATGTATCTTTTCAGCCTTTTTGTCTATTGTATTAATGCATAGCGGATACATTAAAATCTAGGCTCTTGTTACTTCACCTCAACATTGTATCGGATCTCCAAATTTTTCCTCAACTCATCGATCCCTAATTCAGCTGCAATGGCTGATTTGAGATTCATAAAACTGCAGATCACTCAGAAGTTATATGCCGCCTCTTTCCATAATCAACTTCCCTTGATCTTGACTGATGGTCTTCCTCATGTGATAATCGTGATTTGTTGTGTCCCCTTGATTATCTTCTTCTGTCTTCATTTATTGCTCACGGTCCTTGTACCTATGATGATCAGCATATGTATCTCTATCATCCCTATGACGTTCACGATCTCGATCCCTCTCACAATCACGCCCTTGTTCTCTAGAATGTTCACGATCCCGGTCCCTCTCTCTGTCTCCTGCGACATCTCTATCATCTCGATATGTTTTCTACCAGTCCTGATTGACAGTAAGAAGAAATGTGTAAACGTAATTTATGGGATTTTAATTTGATTTTTCATTTTTTTCTTTTTTTAGCATAACATCTTGATACATAATGTATTAGCATTAATGTATTCAGATAGTGAGTTATTTATCCAGATTGTGTAAAAATTAAGGGATTATTGTAATTAGAAAAAGACTAGGAATAGAATGTAATTTACTCTTTACAACAATAACAAGAACAAGAACAAGAACAATAACAAGAACAAGAACAAGAACAAGAACAAGAACAAGAACAAGAACAAGAACAAGAACAAGAACAAGAACAAGAACAAGAACAAGAACAAGAACAAGAACAAGAACAAGAACAAGAACAAGAACAAGAACAAGAATAAGAACAAGAACAACAAGAACAAGAACAAGAAAAAGAACAAGAACAAGAACAAGAACAAGAACAAGAACAAGAACAAGAACAAGAACAAGAACAAGAACAAGAACAAGAACAACAAGAACAAGAACAAAAACAAGAACAAGAACAAGAACAAGAAGAACAACAACAACAACAACAACAACAACAACAACAACAAAAACAACAACAACAACAACAACAAGAACAAGAACAAGAACAACAACAACAACAAGAACAACAACAAGAACAAGAACAACAAGAAGAAGAAGAAGAAGAAGAAGAAGAAGAAGAAGAAGAAGAAGAAGAAGAAGAAGAAGAAGAAGAAGAAGAAGAAGAACAACAACAACAACAACAACAACAAGAACAAGAACAAGAACAAGAACAAGAACAAGAACAAGAACAAGAACAAGAACAAGAACAACAACAACAACAACAACAACAACAACAACAACAACAACAACAACAACAACAACAACAACAACAACAACAACAACAACAACAACAACAACTTGTGTAAAAATTAAGGGATTATTGTAATTAGAAAAAGACTAGGAATAGAATGTAATTTACTCTTTACAACAAGAACAAGAACAAGAACAAGAACAAGAACAAGAACAAGAACAAGAACAAGAACAAGAACAAGAACAAGAACAAGAACAAGAACAAGAACAAGAACAAGAACAAGAACAAGAACAAGAACAAGAACAAGAACAAGAACAAGAACAAGAACAATAACAAGAACAAGAACAAGAACAAGAACAAGAACAAGAACAAGAACAAGAACAAGAACAAGAACAAGAACAAGAACAAGAACAACAACAACAACAACAACAACAACAAGACTAGGATAGTGAGTTATTTATCCAGATTGTGTAAAAATTAAGGGATTATTGTAATTAGAAAAAGACTAGGAATAGAATGTAATTTACTCTTTACAACAATAACAAGAACAAGAACAAGAACAAGAACAAGAACAAGAACAAGAACAAGAACAAGAACAAGAACAAGAACAAGAACAAGAACAAGAACAAGAACAAGAACAAGAACAAGAACAAGAACAAGAAGAAATAGAGCAGCAGCTGCAACAAGAACAAGAACAAGAAGAAATAGAGCAGCAGCAGCAATAATAATAATGCGTATGTGCATTGATTACAGGCAGCTGAATAAGGTGACCGACCATCAAGAACAAGTATCCTATGCCGCGAATTGATGATTTATTCGACCGACTTCAGGGTGTAGCGGTGTTCACTAAAATTGGCTTGAGATCGAGCTACCACCAGTTGAGGATTAGGAAGGAGGACATCCCAAAGACTACCTTTAGGACTCGATATGGCCACTACAAATTCTTAGTCATGTCGTTTGGGTGGACTAACGCCCCAGTAACATTTATGGAGTTGATGAATCGTGTGTTCAGGCACTATTTGGAATCATTTGTGATAGTGTTCATTGGTGACATCTTGGTCTACTCTGGAAGTAGGTAGCAACATGATCAGGATCTGAGGGTTGTACTCAAGACCTTGAGAAAGCAGCGGTTGTATGCCAAATTCACAAAATGTGAGTTTGGCTTGAATTTGTAGCATTCTTGGGGCACGTAGTGTCCAAGGATGGCATTATGGTGGATCCGATGAAGATTGAGGCAGTTCGTAGTTGGGCCAGGCCTACTTCTCCTAATGAGGTTCACAATTTTGTCGGGTTTGCAGGCTACTACAGAAGATTCGTGGAGGGGTTTTCTTCTATTGCAGCACCCTTGACTAGATTGACTCAGAAGGATGTCCCTTTCTAGTGGTCGGATGAGTGTGAGGTGAGCTTTCTGAAGCTCAAGGCCTTGTTGACTTCAACGCCGATTCTGAATCTTCTTGTTAAGGGCCATAGGTTTACGATCTACTGTGATGATTTTGATGTGGGCCTAGGTTGTGTCTTAGTGCAACAGGGTATAATTATTACTTGTGCTTCCAGGCAGCTAAAATTTCACAAGAGGAACTACCCCACTCATGACTTGGAGTTGGTAGCGGTAGTCTTCGCATTGAAGATTTGGTGGCACTATTTGTATGGAGTTCATTGCGAGGTATTCATAGGCCATCGTAGTCTTCAGTATATTTTCAGAAAGAGGGACCTTAATTTGAGACAACGCAGGTGGTTGGTGTTATTGAAAGACTATGACATTTCTATCTTTTATCATCCGGGCAAGGCTAATGTGATAGCAAATTCCTTGAGTCGGAGGGTAGTGAGTATGGGGAGTTTTCCTTTCTTAGCCTTGGAGGAGTGACATATGGCTTCGGACATTCAGTCCTTAGCTAATCAGATGGTTAGACTTGATATTTTTGAACCGAGAAAAGTACTTGCTTGTGTGGAGGCTAGATCTTCCTTAATGGAGTAGATTCAGGCACAACAGTTTGAGTATCACAGTCGAGGATGATTCAAGACAAGGTTCTTAGCGGCGAGGCTAGTAAGGGGACCTTAGATCTGGAGGGAATTTTGAGGATTGAGGGTCGTATCTGTGTTCCTAGAGTTGGTGAGTTAGTTCGGCTAATTCTTCAGGAGGCCTATTGTTCCAGATATTTTATTTATCCTAGTGCTGCGAAGATGTATCGTGATCTCATGCAGCATTACTGGTGGTGTGGGATGAAGAGAGACATTGCAGCCTTTGTAGCTAGGTGCTTGAATTGTCAACAGGTGAAGTACGAGCACCAGAGACCAGGTGGTTTGATGCAGCGGCTACCTATTCCAGAGTGGAATTGGGAGCGTATAGCCATGGACTTTGTTGTAGGCTTACCATGTATCTTTTTGAGGTTTTGATTCTATTATGGGCATCATTGATCAATTAACCAAATCAGCTTACTTTCTATCAGTTTAGACTGCCTACACATCAGAGAGGTTGGCCTAGATCTACCTTAGAGAGATTGTCTGTTTTCATGGGGTGCCAATTTCTATCATTTCAGACGGTGGTACTCAGTTCACTTCACATTTCTGGAGGTCTATTAAGAGGGAATTGGGTACTCAGGTTGAGCTCTGTACAACTTTTCACCCTTAGACTGATGGTCAGTCTGAGAGGACTATTCAAGTTTTGGAGGATATGCAATGGGCTTGTGTTATTGATTTTGGTTGCCAGTGGGATCTGTCTTTGGCTTTGGCAGACTTTGCATATAATAATAGCTACCATTTGAGGCATTATATGGTAGGAGATGTCGTTCTCCAGTGGGCTAGTTTGATGCTTTTGAGGATAGGCCACGGGCACTGATTTATTGAGAGATTCCATGGATAGTGTCTGTGTGATCCAGGAGCAACTCCATACTGCCCAGGGTGGGTAGAAGAGCTATGCAGATCGGAGGCTATGGCCTTTGGAGTTAATGGTGAGTGATCGTGTGTTCTTGTGGGTGTCGCCCATGAAGGATGTGATGAGGTTTGGGAGGAGGAGAAAGCTTAGCCCTAGGTTTATCAATTCTTTTGAGATTCTTAGGCGGATAGGAAAGGTGGCTTTTGAGATAGCCTTACCTCCAACTCTTTCCAGTGTTCATCTTGTGTTTCATGTCTCTATGTTGAGGTGGTATGTTTGTGACGAGTCTCACGTGCTTCAGTGAGAGTCGGTTTAACTTGATGAAACTTTGAATTTTGAGGAGGAGCCTGTGGCCATTGTAGACAGGCAGGTTAGGAGGTTGCAGTCTAAGGAGATCTCGTCAGTGAAGGTTCATTGGAGGCACCATTTGGTTGAGGAGGAGACTTGAGACACTGAGCTTGATATGCGGACCCGATATCCTCATCTTTTTTAGCCTTCCGGTATTGCCTTTGTCTTACTTTCACGGATGAATGTCCTTTTAGTGGTATTTGTTGTAATGACCTTGGGGTTATTTCTGTATTTTATGCGTGCTTTTCCTATTTTCCCCTTACCATAACATCCTTACAGCTTTTGTATGGTGCCAAATTAAGTGGCACACTCCCCAAGGTGTTCGATTGAGTTTGGTGTGAGATTTGAGTTTTGGAAGCTTAATGCTTAAAAGAGTTGAATTTAGTCAACATCTGGAGATTTTTATGTCAAATCGGAATTCCGTTAGTTCCATCAGCTCCGGAAGGGTCATTTTGGTCTAGTGTGATGACTGGTTTGAGTTTTGAGGCTTCTCTTTGAGGTTGGTGCAATTAGGTGTTTTAGTTTTGGAGTTTAGCCAAAAGTTTAACTTGGGTCAACTTTCTTGGTAAATATGCTTGGAGTCAAATTCCATCAACGCGGTTCGCTCCGGAATGCTGAGTTGGGTCTAGAACGACCTTTGGTTTGGGTCTCGAGGGTGTCGGGGTGAGATTTTAGCTTTTTGGCGTTTTGTTGTGTTTCTTTGTTAAAGTGTTAACTTTGGTCAATATTTTGATGAAACGACATCGGATGGCTGTTTTGTCGATTCCATTGAGTCCGGAATGTCGTTTCCAAGTGGTTTACACTTTTGGTTTGCCTCGTTTGGACTCCGAATGAAATTCGAGGGCTTATTCGAAGTTTGGGAACACTTAGCCCATTTTCTGGTTTCAGCTGCTGGTGCCCTCTCTTTTGCAGATCCTTGATCGCTTGAGCGATGGCCGTTTAAGCGACCAAGGGGGTCGCTTAAGTGAAGTGCACCAGGGGGCAGAGTCGTTAAGCGACCAGCCAATTCGCTTAAGAGACATGTGCCTCTTAGGCAGGAGTCGCTTAAGCGACCAGCCCATTCGCTTAAGCGAACTTTTGTCTACTTTTGCGAAGATTGCTGGGATTAAAATCCCATTCTCTTCCTTTATTCCCAAAAAGAAATCCAACCCTTTTAGAGCTCGGCTTTGAGCATTTAGGAGCAGTTTTTGATCATTTTCAACCATTTCAAGGTGATTTTCTTCATCTCCGTGTCCTCTACGCTTTTACATCTTTAATGTCGTAATTCAAATTCGTTTCTAACATCAAATTCCCTAGTTTCTAAACTTTAAAGTGTAGTTATTTGGCTATTTGTGGTCCGAATTGAGTCGCTTTTTCCCCATCTTTTGGGCATGTGAGCCTCATTCCGGGGAGGACATTATGACGATTTCCTTTTCATAATTTTGTTGCTTCGGTTCGAGTGTCAAATTCTGACCCAATTTCCAGTCTAAAATTCAAGTTAGTGATATGGGTATCGTTGGATCCGTATTAACTTACTCTTTGTGTTCTTGATAGCTTGGAAGCGATCCGAGGTTCTCCAGAAGGGAAAAGCACCCTAGTTATAGTTCGTATGCGGTTTTCGGCCTTGAGGTAGGTTATGGCTTCCTTTTCTTAGACTTAGCTTAGTTAGATTGATTATATTTGGGTAGTATTGCATGATTTAGATTGAACCCTTAGGTTGTGTTGAGCTTTATTGATCCTTGGATAGTTATGGCTGTAGGTTAGGTTGTTTAGCTTAAGCTTTAGTCGAAGAGGCCTTAGTTTAGGTGATCCTTGTATGAGTAGTATCCTTAGACTTTGCTTCTATGTGTTGTGAAACTTAGGATTGTGTGGTGTTTGATTGATTTGGTTGGTTTGGTTGATGGTATAGATCTTTGAGTTGTGACTTTGGTTATATGTTAAGCTGTTGAGCCTGTGGCTATGAGCTTGGATTGGCAGGAGTTCCAGGTTAGTACTTTTGTGGTGTGACGGGTGTTCTTCCCGATTCTGTGTGTATGACATGACTTGGTTGTGATAATGCTTTAGAGGAGTTTCTACTTGATCAATTTTTTTGGCGAAAATGACTTGGTTTGCAAAATGGAAATTAACCGTAATGAGTTGGAAGTCCTTGAGACATGTTTTGAATAAAAAGCGGTAAAAAGGCCCTTTTACTTGATTTATGGAACCTTTCGGGTGCTTTTACTCTGATGAGCTCGATGTATCATTCTGGGTGGCCCATTGGCTTAGGCTCGGGCCACAATCTATTACTTAGATTCACATCGTTGATAAACTCAAAGTACCATCTTGGGCGGCCCGTTGATACAAATATCAGGGTTACTGGTAAGCTCAATGTATTATCCCAGGCAGCCCGTGGATATATTTATCCGGGTTATATTCTTACGGTTAAGCATGAGGTACCATTCCAGGCGGCTCGATGTTTCTTCCGGACTTAAGATCTTTCCTTGGAGTTTTACATTGTATCATTGCATAAGTTTGCCTTTGAGTGAGTTGATTGTCTGTTTTGTGTGTAGCTTGTAGTTGAATATTGATATCTATTTTTTTTCTAGTATATTATTGTTCTATCTTAGCTTTCCCTTTTCTTGCTAGTATCATCATGCTTCTTATATATATTTGATCTTTCTGAGTTCAGTTGGCCTATGATGCCTACTACATACCCCGTGTTTTGGTACTCATACTGCACTTCTGCATCTTCTTCGGATGCAGCTCCCAGTTCGAGCTACCCTCAGTGAGCATTTGGATCTCCTACGACAGTCACAAACTTGGCTTTGTAGTGAGCTCCCAGCGTTCAGAGACTTGCTGCTGTCCTTTTTTTGTACTGACTCTCATTTTGTATTTTGTACTGGTTAGTTCTCTGCATGTATTTATGACTTTCAGTTCGTAGTAGCTCC
This sequence comes from Solanum appendiculatum, assembly GCA_018342035.1. Lineage (NCBI taxonomy): Eukaryota > Viridiplantae > Streptophyta > Magnoliopsida > Solanales > Solanaceae > Solanum > Solanum appendiculatum. The sequence goes on from JAGDQO010002776.1 coordinate 60,067, forward strand.
TGTATATGTGACACTAGGTCCCGGGGATTGGTATCTTGTGTTAGTTTGCCTTTTTGGGCCTATCTTGTACGTTTTGTATCGTATGGAAGATATATATATATATATATATGATATGTCCCTTCTTTCTATATACACTATCCTTGTCATCTACTTTTATTATTTATATCTTATATAAATTGTGTATTCTGCACCTTGTGAATTGGGCTTAGACTTGTCCACTCGGTGGGTTTTTCGGTCAACCATGTCGTCTTTGAATTTGTTTGTCTCTTTGATGCTCAACTTAAGTCAACCTTTGGAAGGAAAATGAAATATTTGGTAAGCGCGGAGTAAGTATGCAAAAAGTAAAGAGCAGAGCATTTAAAAACCAACGGATCTAGTCATGTAAGGGATACTTTTTAAGAAAATAAATAGTATGAAATTGGTGACAAGCTTGAGATTAAAATAATTGATAAGAGAGTTATGGTTAATAGAGTGCACGAGAGTTGGACTTGAAAAATCGAAGGGTTGCGAATGAACTAAAGCTCTATTTTAGTATTGATGAATTTAAAAATTGTCGAGGATGAAGACAATATCAAATAATTGGAGACCTATGAGATTGTCCTTGACTCGCATGTCAAAACTTGGAATTAGAGAGTGCGTAAAAGATAAATTGACAACCCGCAATAAAACGACACAAGAAAAGGGAGAATTCTAAAGAAATATTGCATTTGGGTAGTCGTCCTCAAACAACTGGATGGAGAAAATAGAACAAATGTCGTCGAGTACTATTTGGTAAACTGCGCAAATAAATTTGCATGTCAACAAACTTAAGAAGCAACAAACGGTGGAGGAATTTAAAAGAGCTTCAGAAGGCAAAAAAACTAAAAGTTTGAATTTTAGCACAAATCTAGCTAAATTCTAGAGTGAATTATCTAAAGAAAAATAGACGGGTGAAATATTTTACCTAATGATGAATGATTATGCTCAATTTAAAAGAGTGGAAAGAGAATTCTTAAAGCAAGTTGCGGACACAAGTATTGAAAAGGTCAAAGGAAAGAAATTAAATTTCTTAAATTTTAAAGGTCTAAGAATGTGAGTGTTTGTAAAATATCACATAAGAATAATTTTAATCAAGGACATTAAGAATTTGTGCGAGCCTAGGATAATTATGAGCCTAAACGATGCTCTAGGGTTGTTAAAGTGCACTAAGTGCAGAAAGATTAATAAAAACATTTATGAACATGACATAAGAATTTGTAAAAATGCAATATGTATCAAATAAAGAAATAGATAAAGGCAAAATAACTTTCTCTTCTGAAAATAAGAGAAAACAAAGATGATGTTAGCAGTAATCAATTAAAATCATGTTGCAAATAAATTCATATAAGTCACGTAGCAAGTACACAAGGGAATATTTACAAAGCACATAACACAAGTGTATTAAATAATACGTCCTAATATATAGGTGATCTCTTTATGCTAGAGGTAGACCTAACGCGTATTTGAAAAATCAATTCGCCAAAATATGTCATTCCAATGCTCTTTAATTAATTTTTAAAAAATCTATTCCCAAAATAAAATACAAAGATAGCCTTAGACTTTATTACATGCAAAAAAAATATTAAAAAATAAAGCTCTTCATCGCATCTATGCTTCTTTGACCCATGACATGCTCATGGTTTAATCTCCATAGGCCAAAGCTTGGGATCTTGATAGCTATTTGGATCACAAAAGGGTTAGTAATACCCGCCCTCCTAAAGTTTAGTTAATTTAGAATAAATGGTCCATATTTTGGCTTAACAATTTTTCTAATAATGCACACATAAATTATAAGAGTCACTGGGGGTTGTAACCCACATGGACATTTGGATAAAGTTGGCTAATGAACTTAACATACCAAGGATATTACGCCTCCTAAGTTTACAAGGTGCATGTATCTTAAAAGGTTTTGGTTTAGTTTTATTCTGGGTAAATTAAGGGTTACTAGACACAAGATTTTCGAGCGGACAACTCGAGTGAGAAGGCCAAACGGTCACACGGAAAAAGATCTGGACACCCTGCGCATGTGAATTTTATTGCATGTGGTTGTTTACGCTATCCGAGACCCCGAATTGTGTCCAATTGGTAATACAAGTTTATTGGACTGTTTAGAACCTTCTGACGGAGTCATTTCTAAAATTTCAGCGTGGGTCCCACAATTCCAATTTGGACTCCAAAATTGGCCCATCTTTTTTTTAAAGTGAATTTAATGTCTAAATGATCGTATTAATCTTGTGATTCTATTTCTGATAGTGTGGCAGTGTTCGAAGGTCGAACGAAAAGGAAAATATCTAGAATTATGATTTGGAGTGTACATGGTTGGCCTTTTGATAGGCTACAACGTGCCCTTCCTTAGATTAGGCTTGAATATGTATATTCATGTTGATCTGCGTGAATTGGGGTCAGGTACCTAGTTGATCATGTTACCTTTCTTAGAAATCATGTTTTGGCTTATTTTTTGGGATTTTCGGGACTTGATGCGTACTAGTGTTATTATTGATCATCATTACATTGTGGTTAGATTTGTCTGACGTCGGAGGTGTATGTTTGAGCATGTTTGGCCTTAGTCTATGAAACGACCCCAAAAATGCCCGAAAATGTGCTTCGAAAACACCTATAATTGTAATTTCCATATATCTCAAAATCCGTGCATGATTTCGGAAATTCGACTTCATATTCTTATTTGTGGGGTCAAATTGAGTGGGAAATGGGTCTAACCCGAATTTTAGAGCAACCGTATCAAAATTCGAAAATCGCAAAAATTGCGATTTGGAGGGTCAACTTTAAAGGGGCATATCTCTTAGCACACAAGGAACTGGAAGGGCTGCAACCTATCAAATTAAAGCTCTTTGAGTTAGCTTTCCAACGCACTTGGTTTCACCTTATTCCGCGTTAGGATGAGGGAGTTATGACCATTTTCGTAAAACCTGTCAGTGCAGAATTTCCAATTCCAGTGAGCGAATTTTCTAGGCGGGTTGGAGTCATTTTTTATAAAAAGGGGATATGTCCCATATTTAGTCATTTTCTAAACTCCAAAAACACTCTCTAAGCCCTCTCCAAAAATTCCACCAAGATCTTCAACCAAATTCAAACATCTCAAGCTCTAATTCCGGATTCAAGACTCAATCTCAAGCTTCGATTCTCCATTCCAATCTTCATCAAGGATTCTCCAAAGTTGAGGTATGTGGGTTTGATTGTGGAAACCTTCCTTTCCACAAGTCCAACCATTTATCCTCTATTTCTACTTCAAGTTTATGGGTCCTCATGATCAATTATGAATTCTTGAATTACGGAATTACTACTACACACCCTATTATGGTCCTTTTTGCATATTATCATGAAATGGAATTTTTATGTGATGTTTATGGTTTACATGCTTCCATGATCAAATTATGAAGGTTGATATATATATGTATGTTGTTGGTGGGCTGATTTATATGGATTTTGGAATTGGTTGGACTTAGTATTCTTGAAATACATGATTTCATTTACATGAACAATTGCCCACCTTGTGTTTGATAAAATGCCCATTTATAGAATTCTTAGGAAAGGGAAGGTCCAAGGTACGTCCTATGAGTCGGATGGTTATGTAATTACTGAAATGATGATGAAATGGACACATGTATATGATTTTCTCTAAATAAGTGTTGTGAGTCGACCATGCCTAGTACGGGGGGTAGTAGGCCCGTATAACCATATCGAGGGGTTTGTACCTTGGTCCCTAGCAGCGGGGGTAGTAGGCCCGTATAACCGTATCGAGGGGTTTGTACCTTGGTCCCTAGCTCGGGGGGTGGTAGGCCCGTGTAACCATATTGAGGGTTTTGTACCTCTTTCGCCTCTCCAAGGGGGTGGTAGGCCTTGGAAATACTATATTGATGGTCACTCGCCACACATGTACTACGTCCCACTAAATATGGTTTTTATGTAAGCATCATTATACATATCATTTCGTTAATATGCTATCTATTGGGTATGATTACGCATTTTTCCTATGATGTCCATCTAATGTAGCATTGCATTGCATCCCATATACTTAGTACATTCAAATGTACTAACGCATACTCTATGCCTACATGATGTCACCATGTAGGGACCGGAGCACCGCTTGACCATCCTCCTCCGCGTGGCTAGTACGATTTTCTATAGTGGTTATTGGTGAGTCCTCCATTTCGGGGACGTTGCTCATGATCTTTTGCTATGTATAAAACTTTTCCTTTCTAGTTATGTTTTGACTATGAGGGTGAGCCCGGTAGTTTGTCTTGGCCCCCGCTAAGTACTCATGTTTAGAGGTGGTGTTGGACAAGTTGTGTTTTATGCTTGAGCTTGACTCATCTATGGTATTTATATATCATTTCTTTTTTTTTCTTCTTTGCTCCCTTTCCCGATTTTCCCGTTGACTATGCTTATCGCTTTATGGTCATTTAAATTGTTTTCCGCGACAAGGATGTGTAATGATCGGCTATGAGGCTTGTTTTGGGGTTCCTTCGGGTTCCCCGCATTCGCCGGTTCACATCTAAGGCGCCTAGGCTTGGGTCGCTGAAAAACTTGGTATCAGAGCCCTAGGTTGAATGATCCTCGAGCTCCAACACAACCGCGTTGATTAGGAGTCCGATTCATGGTTGTGTTGTGCCACCAACAGACTTATGAGTAGGAGGCTATGAGCGTTTTAAGGAAATGTTCCCTTCTCTATGTTCTAAGTCCGGTGCTGTAGAAGTTGAAATTAAGTTCCTTCCCCTAACGGTTGTTTCTTGTGCTTATGCAAGATGCATGTCTAATACAAGAGGAAGACGAGCCCGGCTCGTTGGCGTGAGTCATAATAAGGTGTCTACTCCTATTTGGTGCATATATGTTGCCTAGGAAGGTCATTGAAATTGTCCCTATTTGCATCTTGCATAAAATATTGCCTTGTGATCTTGTTGAATTGACATGGTCGATTTTGATGTTTGTTCTTGGGAATGGATTGGTTGCATGCATACTATGCTTCTATGATTGTAGAACCCGTAGGGTCAAGTTCCAATTCCCAAGTGAACCCATTCTTGAGTGGGAAGCCAAAATGTGGTAGTCAAGGGTAGATTCATCTCTTGCATTAAAGCCCGTAAGTTGATCTCTAAGGGGTGTCTCTATCACCTTGTGAGGGTTAGGGATGTGGAGTCCAAAACCCTTCTTATAGAGTTGGTTCCGGTCGTAAATGAATTCCTTGATGTCTTTCCTAATGACCTTCCCGGTGTTCCTCCCGAAAGGGAAATAGATTTGGCATAGACCTCCTCCCCGATACTCAACCCATTTCTATTTCCCCTTACCGTATGGCCCCGGCGGAGTTAAAGGAGTTGAAAGAACAATTGAGGGACTTGTTGGAGAAGGGTTTTATTAGGCCTAGCCAATCACCATGGGGTGCACCAGGTATTGTTTTGTGAAAAGGAAGATGGGTCCTTTTTAGGATGTGTATCGATTACCGGAAACTCAATAGGGTCACCGTCAAGAATAAATATCCTCTTCCTAGGATTGATGACTTGTTCGACCAATTGCAAGGGGCTAGCCACTTCTCTAAGATTGATCTTCGGTCCGGGTATCATCAAGTGAAGGTGAGGGAGGGTGACATTCCAAAGACAGCCTTCCGGACTAAGTATGGACATTATGAATTTGTGGTCATGTCCTTTGGGTTGACCAATGCACCGGCTACCTTCATGGACCTAATGAATAGGGTCTTTAAACCCTACCTTGATTCCTTTGTTGTGGTTTTCATTGATGATATTTTAATCTATTCGCATAGTGAGGAAGAACATATGGGTCACTTGAGGGTTGTGTTGCAAAGATTAAGATAGGAGAAGTTGTATGCCAAGTATGAAAAGTGTGAATTTTGGTTGAGGGAGGTTGCCTTCCTAGGTCATGTGGTGTCGGGGGATGGTATTACGGTAGACCCTAAGAAGACCGATGTGATTAGAAATTGGCCTAGGCCATTGACCCCGTCGGATATTAGGAGCTTCTTGGGCTTAGCGGGTTACTACCGGAGATTTGTGAATGGGTTTTCTTCTATTGCTTCTCCCATGACTAAGTTGACACAAAAGAAGGCTTAAGTTTGAGTGGAACCGATCGAGTGCGAAAGGAAGTTTTCAAACACTTGAAAACGATAAACTTGTGTCCGCTCCTATATTGTCACTACCGGATGGGCTTGAGGGATTGGTTGTGTATTGTGATGCTTCTAGAGTTGGCTTGGGTGGTGTCCTAATGCAAAATGGTAAGGTGATAGCCTATGCTTCTAGACAACTCAAAGTGCATGAAAAGAACTATCCTACGCATGATCTTGAATTAGCCGCGGTGGTGGTTGCTTTAAAGATTTGGCGTCATTATTTGTATGGGGTACATGTTAATGTGTTCACCGATCATAAGAGTCTCCAATATGTCTTCACCCAAAAAGATCTCAACTTGAGACAAAGAAGGTGGCTAGAATTTCTTAAAGATTATGATATGAGTGTGCATTATCATCCCGGTAAAGCTAACGTGGTGGCGGGTGCTTTGAGTAGGGTGTCTATGGGTAGCCTAGCTCATGTTGATATTGGTAATAGGGAAATGGCTAGGGAGGTACATCGGTTGGCTAGGTTGGGGGTTAGGTTGGAAGAGGTTGGTAATGGTGGGGTGGTCATTGTTGATGGTGCTAGGTCTTCCTTGGTTGATGAGGTGATAGCAAAACAAGATCTTGATTCTTCCTTGTTTGAATTGAAGGCCTTGGTGAAAGAGAGCAAGGTGGAAGTTTTCTCCCAAAGGGGAGATGGTTCCCTTAGGTACCAAGGTAGGTTGTGTGTGCCTTGTGTTGATGGTTTGAGGGAGAAGATTCTTGAGGAGGCTCATAATTCTTCCTACTCCATCCACCCCGGTTCCACCAAAATGTATAGAGATTTGAGGGATGTGTATTGGTGGAGAGGCATGAAGAAAGACATTGCCAAATTCGTCTCCGGTTGTCATAGTTGTCAACAAGTCAAGGCGGAACATCAAAGGCCGGGTGGTCTAACCCAAGACATAGAGATTCCTACTTGGAAGTGGGAAGAAAATTAACAGGATTTTGTAGTGGTTTAGCCCAAGACTAGAAAATGGTTTTGATTCTATTGGGGTGGTGGTTGATAGGAGGACAAAATCGGCTCATTTTCTACCGGTAAAGACAACATATGGGGCGGAAGATTATGCAAGGTTATATATTCATGACTTGGTAAGGTTGCATGGGATTCCTCTATCCATCATATCGGACCGTGGTACTCAATTTACTTCACACTTTTGGAAGTCTTTCAAAGGGGTCTAGGTACGAGAGTTAAGCTTACTACGGCCTTTCACCCGCAAACGGATGGACAAGCCGAAAGGACTATCCAAACACTTGAGGATATGCTTAGGGCTTGTGTATTGGGGCTTAAGGGTAGTTGGGATGATCATCTTCCATTGATTGAGTTTGCCTATAACAATAGCTATCATTCTAGCATTGGTATGGCTCTTTTGAGGCTCTCTATGGGAGGCGTTGTAGATCACCGGTTGGGTGGTTTGAGGTTGGTGAGGTGGCCTTGTTAGGACCAGACCTAGTTATGGAGGCTCCTTGAGAAGGTTACAGGATGAATTAGCAGAAAGGTTTGAAGATGCCCAAAGTCGGGCCAAAATAGTCTAGCTTCTCGTATAGAAGGGAAGGGCTCTTTGAAATTCCGAGTTGGTGATTGGGTTTATTTGGAGGTGACACCCATGAAGGGTGTGGTTCGTTTTGGTAAGAAGGGCAAGTTGAGCCCAAGATACGTGGGTCCTTATAAGGTGATGAGGAGAATTGGTAAGGTAGCTTATGAGTTGGAATTGCCTAGCGAGATGGATTTGGTTCATCCGGTATTTCATGTGTCTATTTTGAGGAAGTGTGTGGGTGATCCGAATGCCATTGTGTCTCTTGATGTTGTGGGTGTTGTTGAAGATAATTTGACCTATGAAGAGGTTCCGGTCCAGATGTTAGATAGACAAGTGAAGAGGTTGAGAAACAAAGATGTGGCTTCCATTAAAGTCCTTTGGAGAAATCAAAAAGTTGAAAGTGCTACTTGGGAGGCCGAAGCGGACATGCAAAGGCGATATCCTTATCTTTTCCACTCCACTCGATCCTAAGGTATTGATCTAAGCCCTTTATAAAAATCTCAGGTCTTAAGTTCAGCCCCCATGTCATTGCATACATTCATGTTTAAGTTGACAAGTTCATTGTGGTTTTACAACTATGTTGAGGTTTTGAAATAAGGTGTGAGTGCATTGTTGCATCCTTATGTGGGCTGAAATTTGCCGATGTTTTGGTGGTCTCTCAATTAACGTTTCTTTAACAATTCGGGGACGAATGTTCCGCAAGGGGGAGATATTGAAACGACCCCAAAAATGCCCAGCCAGCAAATGTACTCTCGGAAACACCTATAATGGTAATTTCCATATATCTCAAAATCCGTGCATGATTTCGGAAATTCGACTTCATATTCTTATTTGTGGGGTCAAATTGAGTGGGAAATGGGTCTAACCCGAATTTTAGAGCAACCGTATCAAAATTCGAAAATCGCAAACATTGCGATTTGGAGGGTCAACTTTAAAGGGGCATATCTCTTAGCACACAAGGACCTGGAAGGGCTGCAACCTATCAAATTAAAGCTCTTTGAGTTATCTTTCCAACGCACTTGGTTTCACCTTATTCCGCGTTAGGATGAGGGAGTTATGACCATTTTCGTAAAACCTGTCAGTGCAGAATTTCCAATTCCAGTGAGCGAATTTTCTAGGCGGGTTGGAGTCATTTTATATAAAAAGGGGATATGTCCCATATTTAGTCATTTTCTAAACTCCAAAAACACTCTCTAAGCCCTCTCCAAAAATTCCACCAAGATCTTCAACCAAATTCAAACATCTCAAGCTCTAATTCCGGATTCAAAACTCAATCTCAAGCTTCGATTCTCCATTCCAATCTTCATCAAGGATTCTCCAAAGTTGAGGTATGTGGGTTTGATTGTGGAAACCTTCCTTTCCACAAGTCCAACCATTTATCCTCTATTTCTACTTCAAGTTTATGGGTCCTCATGATCAATTATGAATTCTTGAATTACGGAATTACTACTACACACGCTATTATGGTCCTTTTTGCATATTATCATGAAATGGAATTTTTATGTGATGTTTATGGTTTACATGCTTCCATGATCAAATTATGAAGGTTGATATATATATGTATGTTGTTGGTGGTTAGGGAAGATGATATTATAATATGGATTTTTGAATTGGTTGGACTTAGTATTCTTGAAATACATGATTTCATTTACATGAACAATTGCCAACCTTGTGTTTGATAAAATGCCCATTTATAGAATTCTTAGGAAAGGGAAGGTCCAAGGTACGTCCTATGAGACGGATGGTTATGTAATTACTGAAATGATGATGAAATGGACACATGTATATGATTTTTTCTAAATAAGTGTTGTGAGTCGACC
>JAGDQO010002777.1:0-15700 GCA_018342035.1 Solanum appendiculatum
ATTAATCATTAAAAGGATAAATTTTCGTGTGCTTGACTCATAATGAGAAAGATAATTTTTTGTGTGCTGGACTCATAAGATAATCACACAACTTAAATGATATTAGAAAAAGCAGAAGTTTGAATCTAATTCGAGTTTCATAATTGCTCACTATTTAGAAAAGACTAATGTTCATATATTTTGGACCGTGAAGAAGAACAAACACACATAAAAAGATGCGTTAAAAACATAACTAAACACCCGTTTGCATTGATTATATTTAAGTGTAACAATTGATTTTATAAATAAAAAGTTAGCTATGGGATGAAAGTGCTTACACTGAAAATAATAAATTGTTGATATATTTAGCAAAAATGTATTGTAAAACACTAATTATGGAAAGGTAATTTATGGAAAGAAGCAAACAAGCAAATTTTATTTTTAATAAATAATTATTAATATACCACGTATATATACGGTATATAATAGTTATTACTCCCTCGTTATAATCTGTTGTCTTTTTTTTTCTTCTTCTTTTTAGTCCATTAAAAAAAGAATGTTTATTTTAATCCGTTTAAAAGAGAATGTTGTAGACCACAAGATTTTATTTCTTTTTCTTAAACTTCATGCCAAGTCAAATCAAATAAGTAAATTGAAAAATAGGGAGTATAAAGTTATATAATAAACCAGTTAATTATTCAAGTATGCATAGATTAATACAATAATATAGATATATATATACACGTATTTTTTTAACCAAAATAAAGATACACATTTCTTCATATTGATATATTTTAAAAGTATTTATTAAATAAATCATTTTTAATAATATGCATTAATATGAATATATATATATAAAGAAGACAAATTCGTCAAGTCATAATTTGATTTATATTTATTATAAATAGATTTAAAGAATGGTTACAAAAAAATCAAAATAAGAGAGATAGACGTAGTATCATAAACCACAGGAGAGGTGAGCGAAATCTGAGGAGAGATCTTTGAAATTATCCCAAAAATTCTTTTATTGAGGTTGAAATCATCAACGAAAAGCTGTTACGAAACGTGATTTTGGCTAACGGGTGATGGGGGATATATAAATTCTCATCCAGCTGGATTCCTTTTACGGAAGAATTTTATTATGGAATGAAATATATAACCGTCACAAAATGTTAGTAGTAATTCTGTTAAACTTTTGTAAAAATTTCTAAATATTGCACAAGTATGTAGTGTTAAGAAAAATGATCTAGACTGAATTATTAAACCTTTTGAAATTAAAACAAAAAAAGGGAAAAAGAGTGACCATCTTCATATTGGTATAATCTGTGTACTTTAGGATACATATTTTAGATAAAGATAAACTTTTAGTAACAGATCAAAGAATTCACAACATTTATGCTAATTTAATATATGATCCTCCTATAATTAATAAAAGTGTGTTCTCTCTAACAGTTTAAACTTTTAAATGAGATGGTCACACACGTTAACATGATATTAGAACAATAATTCTCACGGTTACTTTGGTCCAAAGACTAGAAACACTAGGAGGCCAACCCGTGAAACGGTGCAAAAAGGCAAAAAAGTAACAAAACCAACTTCATATTTACCTACTTCCTTTTTTAACAACCAAACAAAAATATTCCTTTCTCAACAATTCTCATTTTTTCTCCTACTAAAGAATCTCCTTACACAACACAAAAAAAGCAAAGGGGAAAAGGTCCCCACTTTTGCTCTTATAATTCATTCTCTCTTCATATTTCTTCATTCACACAATTGAATTATTACACATGACCATACATTATCAACATTGAAAAAATAAAGAAAAAAAACCATGTCTAAGCCTTATACTTCTTTGTCATGTCTATTCATCTTATTGCAATTGATCATTCCTAGCCAAGAAGCACAGATAACACCACCTCCATTGCCAATTCTCCCATTACCAAATTACTCTCAATTAAAATGGCAACAAAGGGAACTCATCATGTTCCTACATTTCGGTGTCAACACGTTCACGGATAGTGAATGGGGCACCGGGGATGAAAATCCTTCGATTTTCAACCCAACAAACCTAGATGCCAACCAATGGGTTGACACCGCGGTTAAAGCAGGAGTATCACTAGTGATACTCACTGCTAAACACCATGATGGTTTTTGCTTGTGGCCTTCTAAATATACTGATCATTCAGTTATAACAAGTCCTTGGCGAAAAGGCCAAGGCGATGTGGTTCGAGAATTTGTCGATGCAGCTAAGGCTCGTGGCGTCGACGTTGGTTTGTACCTTTCGCCATGGGATCTCCATGATAAGAGTTATGGGCTAAATAAGGAGTACAATGAACATTATTTGGCTCAACTACAAGAACTTCTCAATAAGTAAGGCCTTATCATCTTTTCTCCCCTAGCATGATATGTTGTAAATTGTTATACATGTAACATAAAAAAGGAAGAAAAAATATAATTTACTTATATACATAGAATGTGTAAAGAATTTTTAGCCTATTTTATATAGTAGGTAATTTATCTTATTTTTTCAAAGAATTCAATTCTATGTATTGCGGTGTAAAAGTTATTTTCACCAATCTAATAATTATAGGTGAATCTCTTGATAAATATAACTCCATCTAAATTTATGTGATACTTTTTTTATTTTTAGCCAATTACAAAAAGAATGACACGTTTATAATTTTGGTAATAATTTAACTTTTTAAACTTTTAATTTTACCCTTCATAAGATGATTAAATTTTTTATATCCACAAATTTCAAAAGTATTTCTTTTAATTTTAAACTTTGTGTCCGATCAAACATATACGTAAATTGAAATGGAGAGAATAGTAATTGATACTATTTGGTAAAGATGAAAACCGACATGTTTATATATAGTCATGTATATAACTTTTCAAGTTGCTAATCTAACTTTTTCGTATGATTACTTTATATCGTGTATATAAGATAATATGTTCAATAATGAATGGAACTAATAATTTTCATTTTTAATGGTTGAAATTAAAGATATGGAGATGTTAAAGAGATATGGTTTGATGGAGCAAAGGGTTCAAATGCACCAAACATGACATACTACTTCGATGATTGGTTTGCAATGGTGAATGAATTGCAGAGTGCAATCAACATATTTTCCGATGCCGGACCGGGGATCAGATGGGTCGGAAACGAGTATGGATTCGCCGGAAACACATGTTGGTCCACCATCAATCGAACATTGTTGTCTATTGGCGGTAGCAACGTTGAGTACGTACACTTTATTTTTCCCAAACCTAGCTAAAATACAATTATTTTCCTTAATATTATTGTTTGTGCTAGCTGTATTTATATTAATTAGCTAAGTGTGCCCACAAGACTTGTAAAAGGAAAAGACGTCACTAGAAAACAGTACTAAGTTGGCTATATATACACGTCAATCACCCTTTCATGAAAAACAAGAAGATACATGTCAAATTGCCAATTATATTAGATAGTGACTTTCACTAGGTGCAAAATTTAAGAAAAAAATTAAGGATTTTTAGAATTTAAAATAAGCTATGATCTCTATTTGTGTTATAATAAAATTATCATGTCATTAAGGGATAAATTAATGAAAAATAAAAGTTGTTATAGTATTTTTCAATATAAAAAATGTGTGTCATTCTTTTTGAACCCTTGCTAAATTATTTTTCACTATAAAAAATGTGTGTCATTTTTTTAGAACCCTTTTCTTCCTCTAAATCCTACAATTAATGTTGGTAAAAAATGAGTATTGGCAAAACGTTTCAATCAATTCAATTTGGTATACTAAATTGTCTTTATGGACAATTGACTTTTATGACATTTATTAGCCATTAATCAGTAGCCCTTTATTGCCTCATAATTCGTCTTAGTCATTAGTCATTAGCCCTTAATTGTCTTCATGTCCGTTGGAGGCTTGTGATTCTTTCAACCATTTCTTATATTGTGATCTCATATATAGATTTTCTAATCCCAAGTGTTGATGGAGGAGAGAAAGAAAGAGATTAGTCCAAATTCCCTTCATTCCATATTATTGTTGCTAGGTTTTATACCAAAAATATTTTTTGTTAGTTTTTGTGCTCCTAGTTTTATACCTGAAAAACTTGTTGAATTCGGAGTATACATTTCTACCGGGTGAAGTTAAATATCCTTAAGGACAATGTCTTTTAACACGCCTCAAGCTATGAGAATACCCTCTGAATGTTCATGATAAAATATTTTCCATAAAATTTCTAACTCTAAGTAGTGTCAAGATTAGAGTAAAAATTATCCTTCTTGATTATAACTTACATGTGAACTGTTGAATCCCTTAATTAATAGGAAGAAAAATTCTAAGTATAGTTCAAATTGCTTTAAATCATATGTTCAAATTACAATTGGGACATTTTAAAATTTTTCTTTTGAGTCACCTTATATAAATTTCTGACTTCGCCAATGTAGTTATCTCAACAACGGAGACCCAAAAGGGACAGATTGGCTACCACCAGAATGTGATGTATCAATTCGACCAGGATGGTTTTGGCATAAATCACAAGCACCAAAGAGCCTAAGCGAATTGCTCGAAATTTACTACAATTCGATCGGCCGAAATTGCGTATTGCTACTTAACGTGCCTCCTAACAAACAAGGATTAATATCCAACATCGATGTGCAAAGACTCAAAGAATTTAGAAGTGCAATTGACACAATATTCTCCACCAATTTAGCCAAGGAGTGTTCAATCAAAGCAAGTAGTCAGAGGGGAGGTAAAAATGAAGGATTTGGACCCGAAAACGTGCTAGACGATGACCATTTATGGACATATTGGGCTCCAAAAGATGATAAAAACGAGCATTGGATTGAGTTGTTCAAAACAAAGAGTAATAAGCCGTTGATGTTTAATGTGGTAAGGATTCAAGAAGCAATTGGGCTAGGACAAAGGATAAAAAGTCATGAAATTTATGTAGATGGGAAGAAAATTGCTAATGGAACTACAATAGGATACAAGAAGCTACACAGGATAGAAAAAGGGGTGGTGAATAATGCTTATAGTGTGAAGATAAAGATAATTGGATCAAGGGGAACTCCTTTGATTTCATCAATTGGTCTACATTTTGATCCCTTTTGGTAGCCACATGGTTCACATGTTGGTTTATATCTTTAATTTGCCTTGCTACTTAATCTTCTCCAACTTCTATAATGAATCAAGATAGCTATTTGACACCAGAAAATAACATGTTGTCATTACCATATTATCATTTCTTCATTGTATACATGCTCATTTTAAAAAGTTTTTCTCATAAAAATTTATCTTTTCATGACACCTGCATTTTAAGCATGAACAATTATAAACATAAAATTTAAAAGAAATTAAGGGTGTGTTAGGTATACATGACATGACAGGAAAATGTTTTTCAGTTTTCTAATATTTGATCGGTTAGAATGTTTTGAAAAATATTTCTCGAGGAAAACAAATTCTTTAAAATGAGGAAAATGAAATTCCTAATGGAGTAGGCAAATTAAGTTCTATAAGTGACGTTTCAAGTCCATTGTTGCTCCACCCCAGTCCCCACTCATCCAACCTCCCATCCCTTGATCATCGCACCCCCATGATCCACTCCCCACACCGTCCCACCCTCCTAGTATTTTGCTAACTACACATAAATTCTTTTGAAATAGTATTTTTTACTTGTTTACCAAATATTAAAAATAAATAAAAAATTAAATTCACTTAGTTCCTAAAAAAACATTTTCCTGCCAACCCACTCACCCCAAAAAGTAAAGGAAAGGAAAGGCAAGTACGTTACAGGAACAAAGAGAACTTTTATTGTTTCAACTTGGCGGGTGATGATTATACAAAAGAGAATCTTTATGTGGCCAAAATGCAGTAGTGGTGGGAGACCACCATCGCCATGCATGCACCAATTTGGGCTGTTCCTTTATCACTGTACAGTGATCAATCATTCATGTACTAGGAACAAGACAACACGATAGCTATCTCTAACACATTTTCCCATTTTCAAAGTGAAATACAGAACAAAAGTGACAAGGTCATTCTAATTGCAAGGACTCAGTTTCTCGACATAAGATTGTAAAATTAGGTCAAGGATCTAATTCACACTTCAAAAGTTAGGTATTGAAAAAATTTCATATTAAGAATCGATTAGATGTGTGATTTTCTTATAAGATTTGGACGATTCTCCTACTTAAGAAATGATATTGAAAAATGAGAAAGCTCCATATAAGTGCCACGTGGTTATTGGTTAATGAGAGATGAGTGCCTTTGGGTAAGACTTGAGCAATTCTCCACTATTTATAAATTAGTTTGGGATGTAAGCTAGGCCTAAGGTGCAACAAGTATATTAAAGCTGGGAAATGAGAAATAAAGAACTGAAAAAATAAATATGTAAATTTTTTATCACCCCCCCTCCCTTTCCCCCCTCCCTCTGAAATTATACTTAATTACATGTTAATAAGCATTCTTATTGTCCATTATTACTTGTTTATGTTTGATTTAATACGTCCTTAAGAAATACTTTTCCCATTTAAATTTGTTTATTGATTTGACTTAACAAGATTTTTTAAAATTTTATTGTCTTAAACTAAAAATATATATAATGTACCAAAATATCATTTAATCTTACATGTTGAAAGTTGAAATTAAAGAATTTGCCAAGAAAAAAAGAAAAGAAAGATAAATCTTTTTTAAACGACTAAAAATAAAAATAAAATAAACAAATTGAAACGAAGTGAATAATTAATAAAATGATAAATTTACTGTATCATTTTTTGAATATAATAAATTTAAAGTATTGAAAAATGACTATATATAGTTAGTAATAAAGATAAATTAGGAACTACATAAGTAGTAAATTATCTCTTAAATTTTCAAATCTGATAAGTAAAAATGGACAACAACTACAACATACCTAGTGAAATTAGGGATGACAAACAGGGCGGGGCAGGGTATTTGTGGAGCAAACCTGCTCAAACCCGCAAGGACTTCAATCCGCCCTGCCCACCCCGCCCCACCTCGCATGAACTCGCTCTGCATGGACTCGCTCCACATAATTTACTATCATTAGTAAAAAAAAAATTATTATTTTTCAATGTTAAACTTATTCATTTATTAGGGCCCTTTAAGTTAAATGAATAAAATAAGTGAAACATCCATGATTTTTTTTCCAGTTAGTCCAAATGAAAATTTTCAAAAATTATTTTAATAGCGTAGCAAATCTTAGAATATAACTTACAGTAAACTTTCATAAAAAAAAATTAGAATAGGTTACAGTAAATGAGCTAAACAATTTAAGAGGAAATTTTATAAGAAAAATAAAACATGTTCACTTAAAGAATTTAAAGCAAAGAAATAAAAAAAATTGCTTTTAGTTCAAAAGAAATAGTGTATTTAAACTTAAAGAATTGTATAGCCCGCCCCGTCCCACATAAATTTTCTAAAATATTATTCAATGGCTACAAAACAAAGGAAACAGCTAGGTCTTTACTTTGTTGTTTATAGAAAAGGTATTTGTGGAGATGATCAGTAATATTAAGGCGCCATATTTTTGTGGTGCCTTAATCTGTAGGAAGCATGAAGATGGAGACCGCCATCAATGTGAAGAGTGAGCATGGTTCTGTATGTAACTCTTCTTTCTTCATCACTCAGCTTAAATCTAAAGATGCCCAGCAACACTGCTGAAAAGATCTTCATCTGCCTGTAACACGTCGTTATGGCGCTTTGGAACACTGCCGATCGCCACCTCTTGCAAGCAACCGTCGGTCACAAATGGGAATAATCATACGCTATCATAGGCGCTTCGAATTTCTTTGGAGATTCTCAATGCAGCATGCGCTGAAATCCGCCTGGCCCAGCCCAGTATTCATTCGCAAATCCTGTAGTGAAATTGAGACTGCTCAACCTTGGTAGCTAATTCGCGTGTAGGCAGCGCTGTCTGTCGTACCGTTGACTCCATCTATTCATGGAATTTTCTTTATTTAATTTTCTATTCTCTGCCTACCCTGCGCATTAATTATTTCCAGCAATTTATTGTTGAAAACTATAAGCACAGCGGAAGCATACCAGAATCATACAAATGATTATTAGTATTATAATGAAGAAAATACAAACATGGAGAGAGGAGCTTCATGTATGCCAAACATATTCATCTTATTTGTAAATACAATTAATTTGCTGAGAGTTTTATATCTAATTCGATTATCAGAGTTTATATTAATGAGTACCGCGTTGGTTCTCCATAAACTGCAAAAAATTGTTTGAGCTACTGTCAAAATTAACTTACTCAAGTTATATATTTTAAGGGTGTAAACATTAACAATTAATTTGTTTCTTTGTCAAGGTTGGATGGAAAAACTATTTCAGTCTAGTGAAGCTAAGCTCCTAGAAGTTTTAACTATGTTGTAAGGTTCTGTGGTACCTGAAAGGCTGTGAACTTAAAGGGACTTTCTTGTCGAAAGCAAACATTTTCATCAATCCATCTCTCTGGTCGGAAATCCTCTGCATCATCACCCCAAAAAGATGTCATCCTGCCCATAGCCCATGGTTGATATGCGACAGCGTCCCCTTTACTTACTTTGAACCCATCAGGGAAAGTATCATCTGATAAACAGACTTTGCCATCCTACATGGAGAAAAAACTCAATATCAAGACATATACACATAAAGCAGTGGCCTAATAGCCATATACACCTAGGTATAAGCATTGCATTGGCATAATGACATTGATGTTTGTTAATATTATATCATTCTCACTATATGTATGTATTACCACAGGAATTGCAGGATATAATCTGAGTGTCTCGGTTAATGATGCATGGAGATACTGCATTTTATCCAGTGCGTCATCAGTAATGCTGTTAGCTAGCTCATCCATACTCAAATTCTGGTTTATTCCTGACTTCATCTGCAATTTTTTCTTGTAGGAGAGGGTACTTGCGCATCATATAGAAGAACCAGGAAAGTGTGCTAGCGGTAGTGTCTTTGCCAGCAATTATAAAGCTAAGGATTATGTCCTTTGGATCCGTTTTGTTCATTTCCAGGAACCTAGACAGAATGTCTGATTTCTTCATCTGCCAATTATGTAAAAAATCAAAAATATCATCCGGTGTTCTTCCTCACGGGAAATAAGTTAGAAGGTTATCTGCTTGAGATTCAAAAACTATGTTAAGCATTAAAGATGTTACCTTGCCATAGTTGGGGAAATTTGTCTACAGAATATACTCGATATTAGCAGGGTCGGAGGTGTAAACCTCACTTTGGAAAAGGTTAAGTATCCAATAGATCTTGTATTTGCTTGCCATTTCTTTCATGTAATCATGCAGCCTGTTGAAGTTCAGCAAATGATCGATGGCTGTTCCAGCGACAGGATGGTACTTTCCCTTGTTGAAGACAAATTTGAAAACAAGTGCTGTTGCTAAAATGACTGAAAATGCTGTTATTGTGAGACTGGTCTTTTCAGTGTGAATGACAATGTTAAGCTGTTTGAGAATGACTTACCATATATAAATATAAATAATACATAAATGCTTGAGATTGAGACTCCCAATTAAAGAATGATGTCAGATTCTAACCCGTTAAAAAGATATTATAGAACAGGACTAATTTATTCAAAAAATGTGATGTTGTCTGCAAAAGCGGATCCACATGTATAAGTGGGGTGTACGTGCATTCGTTGACTTCGAAAAAATCATGTATATATATGTATATCTATCTTTAGAAACTGGAAGAAATTAGCATATAATTAACAATGCACCTATGAGAAGCATAGGAGTGCCCTTGTGCCGCATAAGAGTACCCTTGTGCCGCTAGTACAAGTCAAAGCAACCTCCCGGAAGACCAGGGTTCGATTCCAGCTAGAGTAGTCATTAGTTATCAATCGAATACTACATTATTTATTAATTGTTATTGAGAGTTTAATATTGGTACATTTGGAAACTTTAAATCCTGGATTCCTCTCTGCTGATCTATAAACATTTAGCTATCTGTCATCATTCATTGTTATCCACTATCACTTGCGCGTAACACATGACTCCACAAGAAAGCATATACATGGCATTAATTAGTCGCTCCATGTAATACTAGATATAAGGGGTCGTGTGATATATGTTACTCTTCTATCCTAATTTATGTGATCAGATGAAATTTAGAAAGTCAATCAAATTTTTTATATATTTTTTGAAATATTTGAAGTTATTAATTATTGTAATTTATGGTAATACTTTTTATATAATTTTCAAATAATATATATTACTTCCATATATCTTTAGCTTCTGAAAAATAGCTTTTGCTAATTCTGAAAAGGCATAATACATAAACATGACCCTTAACTTGGCGTCAGCTGCTAACTATGACCTTTAACACATGTTGGTCCACCATCAATCGAACATTGTTGTCTATTGGCGGTAGCAACGTTTAGTACGTACACTTTATTTTTCCCAAACCTAGCTAAAATACAATTATTTTCCTTAATATTATTGTTTGTGCAAGCTGCATTTATATTAATCATGTAGCTAAGTGTGCCCACAAGACTTGTAAAAGGAAAAGACGTCACTAGAAAACAGTACTAAGTTGGCTATATATATACATGTCAATCACCCTTTTATGAAAAACAAGAAGATACATGTCAAATTGTCAATTATATTAGATAGTGACTTTCACTAGGTGCAAAATTTAAGAAAAAAATGAAGGATTTTTAGAATTTAAAATAAGCTATGATCTCTATTTGTGTTATAATAAAATTATCATGTCATTAAGGGGTAAATTAATGAAAAATAAAAGTTGTTATAGTATTTTTCAATATAAAAAATGTGCGTCATTCGTTTTGAACCCTTGCTAAGTTATTTTTCACTATAAAAAATGTGTATCATTTTTTTAGAACCCTTTTCTTCCTCTAAATCCTACAATTAATGTTGGTAAAAAATGAGTATTGGCAAAACGTTTCAAGCAATTCAATTTGGTATACTAAATTGTCTTTATGGAAGAATGACTTTTATGACATTTATTAGCCATTAATCAGTAGCCCTTTATTGCCTCATAATTCCTCTTAGTCATTAGTCATTACCCCTTAATTGTCTTCATGTCCGTTGGAGGCTTGGAATTCTTTCAACCATTTCTTATATTGTGATCTCATATATAGATTTTCTAATCCCAAGTGTTGATGGAGGAGAGAAAGAAAGAGATTAATCCAAATTCCCTTCATTCCATATTATTGTTGCTAGGTTTTATACCAAAACGAATATTTGTTAGTTTCTGTGCTCCTAGTTTTATACCTGAAAAACTTGTTGAATTCGGAGTATACATTTATACCGGGTGAAATTAAATATCCTTAAGGACAATGTTTTTTAACACGCCTCAAGCTATGAGAATACCCTCTGAATGTTCATGATAAAATATTTTCCATAAAATTTCTAACACTAAGTAGTGTCAAGATTAGAGTAAAAATTATCTTTCTTGATTATAACTTACATGTGAACTGTTGAATCCCTTAATTAATAGGAAGAAAAATTCCAAGTATAGTACAATAAAAGGGGTTCAAAATTGCTTTAGATCATATGTTCAAATTACAATTGGGACATTTTAAAATTTTTCTTTAGAGTCACCTTATATAAATTTCTGACTTCGCCAATGCAGTTATCTCAACAACGGAGACCCAAAAGGGACAGATTGGCTACCACCAGAATGTGATGTATCGATTCGACCAGGATGGTTTTGGCATAAATCACAAGCACCAAATAGCCTAACCGAGTTACTCGAAATTTACTACAACTCCATCGGACGAAATTGCGTATTGCTACTTAACGTGCCTCCTAACAAACAAGGATTAATATCCAACATCGATGTGCAAAGACTCAAAGAATTTAGAAGTGCAATTGACACAATATTCTCCACCAATTTAGCCAAGGAGTGTTCAATCAAAGCAAGTAGTCAGAGGGAGGTAAAAATGGAGGATTTGGACCCCAAAACGTGCTAGACGATGACCATTTATGGACATATTGGGCACCAAAAGATCATAAAGATGTTCATTGGATTGAGTTGTTCAAAACAAAGAGTAATAAGCCGTTGAGGTTTAATGTGGTAAGGATTCAAGAAGCAATTGGGCTAGGACAAAGGGTAAAAAGTCATGAAATTTATGTAGATGGGAAGAAATTGCTAATGGAACTACAATAGGATACAAGAAGCTACACAGGATAGAAAAAGGGGTGGTGAATAATGCTTATAGTGTGAAGATAAAGATAATTGGATCAAGGGAACTCCTTTGATTTCATCAATTGGTCTACATTTTGATCCCTTTTGGTAGCCACATGATGATATGATGGTTCACATGTTGGTTTATATCTTTAATGTTGGGAATGGGACTATGGCCGAGGACAAGTCATTGTGGCGGTAACTCTACCTAGAAGACTGGAGATCCCAAGATCTAGGTTTAAGGAGATCAAACAAAGTCATTAATGACGGTTCAACATTGTCAAAAATTATTTTATGGTCCATTCTCATGATGAGACAATGTTCAGTAACCAGGATAAAGGCATTAGGGCTTTTTAATGGTTTCTAAGTTTGATACAGGGTATATCAAATGGTGTATCTACGGGATAACACTTTTAAAAATCACCTATGTAAGTGTGAAGTGTAAGCCGCTTCAAGGAGAATCCGGTAAGGCCAGTTCTCTACGCACTTATAAACCAAGATGTGTTCATGGCTGAAACGAACAAAACAATGAGAACCAAAATCAGTTCAAGGTTTGATTGTGTGACATATGTTGTCTAGGTATACACCAAAGCTCGACGGTTCAAAGATATCAAATCTACCGATTGACCGAGTATATCCGATATATGTTCACTATGGAAAGTTCAAAGGGAAACCCACTTATCCAGATGCAATCAATCCTTACTTATGAATCACACAGTTTTTCATGCATATGTTTTAACAATAGCCATTCCCTATTCACGTGGGGGATTGTTGGGGTTTAAAGGTGTGAATAGGAAATGAAGAGTTGTGACTCTCCTGAAGGGTTGTGACTTTACCGAAGGGTTGTGACCTTTACGAAAAGTTGTGTCTTTTCTAAAGGGTTGTGACCGTTTGAAAGGTTGTGCCTTTTCCAAAGGGTTGTGACCTTTCATGAAAGGTTGTCCCTTTTCCAAAGAGTTGTGACCTTTCCGATAAGGCACAATTAACACATTTTCATACTACCCTTTGTTGGCTATAAATAGAGAGATTTTCTCTCATTTTTAAGAATGGAATTTTTCCTTCTTTTGCATATATTTTCTTACAAAACAAAATAGAGTCTATGTGTGATTCGTTGCTGTAGTTCGTTGAAATTATCGAAGTTTGAGGTACCGCTACTTCTTTAATGGTTAAATCCGTTTTATCTTGGGAGGAATTAATTTACAACCTCGGGTACTTGAAGGGATTAAATTTCTTAAGGACACATAGTGGGTTCTGTGGACTCGGATAGTTCTTTTCTTTTTCTTTTCATCTTTTATTATTTCTGGTTTGCTAATCAGAATACAGGAGGTAACAAGCTTAAGAAATTTAGTTGTTGTTGGTATTTTCTGTGGTAAGGAAATTACTTTTATTTTCTGTGTTCTTTTTGTTGGAAAAAAAAGAGAAAGAGAATTACTTTAATATGTTTGAGTATATTTTTTGTAGTAAGTTTTCCTTGGATGGGTAAGATTATTTTTATTTTGTTCCCAAGTGCATTCAAGCATTGCACTCCTTCAGTTTTCTTTTCAATGAGAAAAGATATTTTGTGCATAAAGGCCAAGATGTGCACTTTAATTATTTTATCTGTATTATTGGGTTTATATAACTACGAGAAGAAGTAAATGAACAGATGTTGTCTCCTAACAATATTTGAACATGAGTTTAGTTTCTCGTTGAATTCAATGCTTTCTGAGAATAATTGGAATATGATGGAAACTGAGAAAGGAAAAAATTAACAAGAAAGGTGACTTGCATGGAATCATTGCCGACAGATAGAATATGATTCAATGGGAGTAAAAATTAGGTTTTATCTTTATTTTTCCTTGATTATTTCTTTTTCTATCCTTTATAAGTTATGAGATTTATTTCATAAATGTTAGGATAGATGTTCATTATGTGATGATCTCAGAATATATCTTTATTATTATAAATATGTATTTTGTTTGAAGGAGGAAAAAAAACTTTTGTAGTTTTCTACTCCATGTGAAATTAGATTGTGTCTGATTTTTGGAGACTAAAATCTTCTGATTATTTACTCCTTTGGTATGAAGAATATAAGAACTTCACCGAATAAATCAAGACTGTGCATTTGGTTTGAGGAATATAGAAACTTCACTAATTTATCAAACACTCTATTAAGGCTAAACGATTTGAAGAATATAAAACTTCATCGTTAAACTAGAAACAAGAAGGATAAAGATAGAATCTTTATTGTTAGTATTCTAGATACTGAGTGGTTTGTCTAATTGTGATAGAAGAGAAAAACACTAGTGACATAAAATTAGTGCCTTTTGTGCCTGCAATGGGTGTTTCTATGAATTAAATCTCCAAAAGAAGGCTTCATATTGCCAATGTGTATTTTGATGGCATACAATTTGAAAGCATGGGAAAAAATATGTGGAAAATAATTTCAAATACTTGAAAAATATTTTTGAGATCATATTTAAAATGTGGGGGGTTCTTTACTTGTGATAAAGAAAAAAATTAGACTTAGTGTCTAATTTAAATTTGAAAGTACAAGATATGAAATTCAATGACATTATTGTATTATGTTAGACCCACAAACTTCTTGGAGTATATTTGATATTGTGGTCGTTTAGTCTCTCTTTAGTAGTATATGATATGACTAGTATAAAACCACCAAATTATATATATATATATATATATATATATATATATATATATATATATATATATATATACTTGTTCAAAAGAATTGTGTTCTTTGATGGAAAAGTATGGAAATTGGTGAAAGGTGAACTGGCATGTTTGTGTTGTAAAAGAAGCATTTGAGTCGTATGCTCTTTTTGGACCATATGAGACTATGTTCATGGGTAACTATGCAATAACCAAATTGAAGGTTATGAAAAGGTTCTTTTGGAAAGAACATCTGGCAAGGTGCTGACTCTAAACAATGTATGTATGTGACAAAGTTATAAAAAGTAAAGAACAAAATATTTGTGGGAAAAAGTTACCTCACGGAAGGTCTTTTCAAACTCAATATTTCTGCTTGTTCTTACTTGCTTGAGCCAAACTGTTTATGACATGAACGCTTGAGACATGTCAATTACAAAATCTTGCGAAAACTGATCAACTTAGAAGGTTTCCCTAACTTTGAGTGCAATAAATAAAAATGTCAAGTTTGTGTTGAATCTAAGTATGCTAAGCATTCTTATAAATTTGTTGAAAGGAATTTTAATTCCTTAGTATTGATTCACGCTGACATTTGTGATATGAAGTCAACACCATCTCGTGGTGGGAAAAAAGTATTTTATAACTTTTATTGACAATTGCGCTAGGTACTATTATGTTTATTTGCTGAATGGTAAGGATGAAGCAAAAAAAACATCTGGGCAATATTAAACTGAAGTTGAAAATCAGTTGGATAAAAAGATCGTCATGATTAAAAGTGGTAGATGTGGAGAATATGAATATTCTTTTGTAGAAATATATTTGAAAAATGGAATCATCCGTCAAATTACTGCACATACTCACCTTAATCTAATGAAATTGCTGACAGGAAAAAA
>JAGDQO010002778.1:0-81235 GCA_018342035.1 Solanum appendiculatum
AACATACCTTTGCGAAGAATTGGGTGGAAATACCGAAGGAAGCTGTTCTAAATCTCCATTTCCAATTCTAAGAACAAAGTTGCAGAAAATAAGAGGTTTTGAGACTTTTCTGCACAAAACCCCATCTAACCCTGCTATAGCGGTCCAACTCGATAGCAGTGTCGCCATAGCAGCTCACCCGCTATAGCAAGAATTAATTCATCTCACTATAGCGGCATGACGTCCGCTATAGTGGCTTGTACAGAGGCGGAACCTCATAAATCCTCCCTCAAACCCCCATTTTGTAACACACCTTCGAATCTTGACGTTTCAACTTGACCTTTTCACGACAAATTCGATATTGAGAGTTCTACTTGCCTGAGTTTGATTCTTAAAGGCCTTATGGATTCCTTAATGTTTTGGCTACTAGATAATATAATTCAAGCCTAAACATATCACCCCACCCATTCCTGAAAGGCCCTGGATCTCACCTTGCTCAAATTTCGTCTTATATTGGTCTAGCCTAAATTTTTATATTGCTATCCGAAAAGTTTTCTAGCCGATTTCTTTCAATATTGGCCTATCCATAACGATCGAAATGAGTCGTTACATAGCTATGTATTAAGTCAATACACATAATTTTTTAAAGAAAAAATTCCTTGTATTTAAACTTTTTTTCCTTCATTCATTGTTTTTTTGTTGATTTTAATTTTTTCTTGGCCTTCCTTTTGATTTGATTTCAAATTTTTTCCAAATGTCGTGTATTTAAAATAAGTTAATTTTGAACGGATATCAAAATAAGGGAATAAAATCAAATAAAACATAAAAAAAAATAAAACATTAAATATTAAAGGAAATTTTTTAATTTATTTTCTTAAAAAGATACAAATAATTGTTTTTAAAATTATTAAAAATAAAAAGATAAGTTATTAATGAAAGAGAAAAAAAAAGGTTTAAAGTGAGGAAGAAGTTAAAATAAATATTTTACAATAGCACATAATTGAAAACACTTATTTATAAAAAGGAACATGAATATATATATATAAATATATATTTATTTTTTATAAAGACCCAAGGGGCCACATGTATTAAATTAAAATGGTCCAAGTACAAAAATGAGCTTAGCCAAAATTGCTAAACCCCAAAAGTCTATCAGAAAATGAAGAAAAAGGATGCAAACAAAACAAGACAGAAAATGAAAAGGGCAAGAGGAAAAGGAAGAGCACAGAAGCTCTTTCTAGTAGCTAGAAGAAGACTATTCATCTTCTACACAAATTGTCAATGTTCCGCCTGTGAAAAACGGAAAGCTCACGACCTGCGCACTTCCACACAGAGGCGATTAGCTCTTGCTCTCAACCACACAGAGGCGATTTCCATGGAGTATCCAGCTTAATGACACTTGCTCCGATCTCAAATTCACCACATCAACATAATCAAATCTGGAATTTGTTGCATCGTCATCATGAAGTAAGCATAGTTTCTCCTCTTCTTAGACCTAATCTGGGTGGGTTGAATCCCACAAATGAAATTGATACCACCACCTGGGTTTAGATCCACCAAAAGGATTACTAACTTTATTTTTGTCTGAGGTTGCCAAAGAATTTGACTCTGTTTGCTGTCCATCCAGAAGCAGTGGATTGGTACTTGTAGATGTTTATTAATCAAAGCATGTACCAATCTCAACTTTAACTTTCTGTCTAATATCACTTGTAACCTTGTGAATAACATTAAAGTAATAGATTTAGAAGATTATTTGTACCTCATTTGTCCTGGTTTTATATCATATGCAACACCTCAAGCTCTCACCAGGTGTATGATATTTTAACCAATTGGATATAATTCAGACAAAAGTGAGATAAAAAGTATCTTGTTTAATCTAAAACTTATTTATGATATCACTCTAGTAGGTTGCACTAGATATATCAGAAATTTTACTCTCAGATAAGTATTACCATGCTTATTGTATATATGATCTTTCAATCTGCACTTCCTTAAATCTGTTAATCTTGTAGTTGCCTCCTTATGTATGGTGTACCATATTTGTCTAGATTGAGTAACTTCTTTCCTGCACTAGGAATTTCCTGAAAGTTGTTAATCTGAAAATCACCTGCAAAAGAGAAAACTAGATTAGCAAAAAAATCAGCAAGAGTATTTCCTTCCCTAAGGGAATGCTTTACTCTTGCTGATATATCAGTTCTCAATCTCTTGATGATGCTAACTTCCAATGTGACATTCCATGGCACTTCCCACTCGCCCTCTAGAATATGCACCATAGCTAAAGAGTCTGTCTCAATAATAATATTATCAATTCCATGTTCAATACAGTAACTGAGACTCTCCCTTATACCTCTAGCTTCAGCTACTATATTAGCAGTATCTTGAATTCTGTAACCTTTAGCAACCACCAGATTACCACTATGATCCCTGATACAAAAAGCTGCTGAACTAGGGCCAGGATTCTCTTTAGATGCTCCATCAGTGTTGCACTTCAGTAAATTAGGAGGAGGATCCCATCTAACAATTCTAAAAGAAATGTTATGCATGTGATGTTCCAATTCTGAAAGACTAAGAGGCCAAGAGCTGCTGCCACAGTTCACTCTAAATCTGGCATGAATGAACTTAATAATTGTATTATTAATATCCCATATTACTCTAAATTCTGAACATGACCCTCCATGAATAATAATATTTCTTCTCTTCCACAAAAACCAAAGAATAATGATAGGAATAGCCTGGCAAACCACCTTCACTCTATAGTTTCCTTTTACTGCACTCCACAATCTTATGAATTGCTTCAAATTTAGCATAGGGTCCACAATTTCAGTAGCACTGCTAAAATAATTCCAAATTCTGGTAGCAAATTCTCCTGTTAGAAATAGGTGATCAATAGTCTCTTCTTCTGGGATTATACAACACCTACAGTCCCAAGAATAATCAGGATTCCATCTATGCACTATAGAAGCCACCAGTATCTTTCCAAACCAAATTCTCCCTGCAAGAAATGAAATTTTGAAAGGCAGCCCTTTTATCCACAAATTTACCATGTCTTCATTCCTCTCTTTTTTGTATCTCAACAGTTCCCAAACTGATTTAATAGAGAACTTGCCATTATTTGTTTTAGTCCACCAAGCTTTGTCTCTTCGATTATTGAGATATGTAGGGTGCAAATTAGACTGAACATGCTCTACGACATACTCAGGGACTAAATCTCTCATTGCTTGATAGTCCCACCCATCCTCAGTTAGAAATTCACCAACGTCTTTCATGGGATGATAAGTTTGCTCCTCAGCTTCATGCAGGTACAGGGGTCCGAGATTAGACCAGTTATCATACCAAATATTAGAAGTGCCTCCTCTGGGTTCCCACCACATATGTTGATATCTATTACTCCCTCTGTCCCAATTTATATAACTTACTTTCCCTTTTAGTCAGTTCTAAAAAGAATGACACATTTTATATATTAAGTAACAATTTAACTTTAAAATGTTCATTTTACCCTTAATGAAAATGATTTATACCCAAACAAATTTCTATCATTCATTTTAGACCATAAGTTTTAAAACTTTCCTTTTCTTTCTTAAACTCCGTGCCGAGTCAAACTACCTCACATAAAATATGGGACGGAAAAAGTATATATTAACTATAATTTTACTAATTTGGTAAGATTGTAGAAACATTTAGGAAGTCTATATAGTTATGCAGTATTAAATTTTATGAATGAAACAATATATATTACTTAGCTTGAAGCCCTATTTTCTTCCTCGTTTTCCCATTAGCTTGGGAACACCATTGTTATAGTGTTCATTAGTCAGCTAATGGTGGGAACTTAAAGGAAACTATCGGACTTCACTTGTACGGAGAAAGTGTCCCCACTTTGGGATCAAATTTAAGAATAAGAACAGAGTTTGGTGAGCCATAAATTTCTGCATATTTTTGAAAAATCCGGGTGAAGTATGGAGTGAGTTGCGCCAATTTTCCAATTTCATATCACGTTTGTGTTGGATTTTTTAAAAATATATTATTTTAAGATAACCCGATACACATCCATTGACATTTTTTAAGAGTCCGAGCAACATAGGCTATTACAATTTGCCAAATTACAACTCATCATGAAAATCTATTTATGCAATATAATAATAATAATAATAATAATAATAACAAGGATTGTAATTCTAGCTATTCTTTAATTTAGTCTTTCCATATTCTACCAATAATCTCTTCATGACAAGCATGTATTTCCAGATTAGATGATCGAGAAGAGGAACAACATTGTTAGGCGTCAGATAAATAGAATTGTAAGTGGAGGGATAAGACATAAGTACCCGTTGAACTATGACCGAAATCCTAGCGACATACCTTAACTTAACAAGAGCCTATTACCCCTTAAACTATTTTAAAATGGAATAAATATACCCTAAAAGCTGACGTGGTATAGAAAGTGTGCATACTCTCTTGAAGGCAAGTGATGAGTGAACAAAGTGGACGGATGTTCTTTTTTAATTGGTAACTTTATAATGAGTTAGTTATATAATTATTAATATTAAAAAGTATATATATATATATATATATATATTTCTTTCTTTGTAAAATATTTATTTTAATTTCTTCCTCATTTTAAACTTTTTTCTTTCTTTAATTTCTTATCTTTTCACTTTTAATTATTTTAAAAAATTTATGTGTATCGCTATGGTACCCACTCATACACACTGTTAATGTACCAGTGTGGTATCCGATCCCAATTTAGTATATCGTTCTGGTACCTGTTCCCTAGCTAATGTACCGATGTGGTACCCGTTTCCAAGTTAATGTACGGTGGTGTCCATTCAAGATGTTAGTGTACCAATGTGGTACCCGATCCCAATCATCAAACACAAAACATAATCACAATGAATCACAATAACACATGTATGCTCATGTAACACATTCATTGCATATGATTGGCGATCTCTTGCATTTCATATTATGCCTTTTTAACTTCCCTAATCATGTATCATGCATGCATTACTAACGACGCAATTAACAAGCACATACAACATATACGGGGAAACAACAACCATCACCTACCTCGAATCATGCCCTAGAAACTCTAAAGAACTGGAGCTTCCCCTTTGTTATGAATTCCGGCAGTTCTTGATTTAAATAAACAATCAAATACAATAATTAGTCAAAGATGACCTAACAATACTCGGATTATAATCAAATCTTAACCCCACGCCATTCCCATAACCATTCTAACCATCAAGGGTTCTTTCCACCATTAACTCAAGTTAAAGAAAACCCTTCCCCTAGATAAACAACTTAGATTCTAAGGATTAAGAATCAAATTACAAGTTAGAGAAGTAATTAATATACCTTTGCGAAGAATTGGGTGAAAATATCGAAGAAAACTACCCTAAATCGCCATTTCCAGTTCTAAGAATGAAGTTGTAGAAAATAAGAGGCTTTAGAGACTTTTCTACACAAAACCTCAACTAACTCCGCTATAGCTCCCCAACTCGCTATAGTGGCCCAACTGCTATAGTGGGAATTAATTCATCGCGCTATAGCGGTGTGACATCCGCTGTCTTGATTTCCGATTGATGAACAAGAAGGAAAATGGAACAATTGGATTTTGTAACGGCTTGTAAAGAGGTAGAACCTCGTAAATCCTCCCCTAAACCCCCATTTTGTAACACACCTTCGAATCTTGACGTTCCAAACTAACTTCTTCATGACAAATTTGATACCGGGAGTTCTACTCGCTTGAATTCGATTCTAAAAGGCCTTATGGATTCCTTAAAGTTTTGGTTACTAGATAATATAATCCAAGCCTAGACATATCACCCCACCCATTCCCGAATTACCCTGGACCTCGCCTTGCTTAGATTTCGTCTTAGACTGGCCTAACCTAAAAATTTAAAGTCGCTATCTGGAAAGTTTTCTAGCCTAATTTCTTTTTAAAAAAATCTTCTTATTTTCTTTATCTTGTATCTATATTAAGTCAATAAACATAATTTTTAAAATTTTTTCCTTGTATTTAAACTTTTTTCATCATTTTTTTCCTTTCATTCATTGTTTTTTTTATTGATTTTCTTTATTCTTTTTATTTTTTTGGTCTTTCCTTCTAATTTGATTTCAAATTTAGTTCCAAATGCCGTGTATTTAAAATAAGCTAATTTTAAATGGATATCAAATTAAGCGAATAAAATCAAATAAAACATAAAAAAATTAAAACGTTAAAAATAAAGGAAAATTTTTAATTTGTTTTTTGAAAATATAAATAATTTTTTAAAAAATAATTAAAAGTGAAAAGATAAGAAATTAATGAAAGAGAAAAAAAATAAAAATTTTAAAGTGAGGAAGAAGTTAAAATAAATATTTTACAAACACATAATTGAAAATACTTATTTATAAAAAGGAACATGAATATATATATAATTATTAATGTTATGTCTTAAGATATTTTAATATCTTAAAATCTTCTTATTTTCTTTTTCTTGTATCTATATTAAGTCGATGAACATAATTTTTTTTTTAAAAATCCTTGTATTGAAATTTTTTCCCCCTTCATTCATTGTTTTTTCTATTGATTTAATTTATTCTATTTATTTTTTTGCCTTTCCTTTTGATTTGATTTCAAATTTAATTCCAAATGGTTTATTTAAAATAAGTTAATTTTGAACAGATATCAAAATAAGTGAATAAAATCAAATAAAACCTAAAAAACGTTAAAAATTAAAGGAAAATTTTAAAATTTTCTTTTTTAAAAATACAAATATATTTTAAAAAATGATTAAAAGTGAAATGATAAGAAATTAATGAAAGAGTAAAAAAATAAAAATTTTAAAGTAAGGAAGAAATTAAAATAAATATTTTACAAACATATAATTGTAAATACTTATTTATAAAAAGGAACATGAATATATATATATATATATATATATATATATATATATATATAAATTATTAACGTTGCGCCTTAATTAACTACAATTTTACTAATTTAGTAAGATTGTAGAAACATTTAGGAAGTCTATATAATTTTCACAAATTGTGGAATTTTTATATTTATGGAAAAAAATAAACTAATAAAATTCAAATGACATGTTTAAAAAAAATTTCAAGTTAAATCAAACATTGCTCCTTTTAAATCACTAACTAAGGGTCCTTAGAAGCTATCTTTAGCTTTAACAGAGTACAAAAGATTCAAATATCAATGACCCATAAATGCTATTTGTGCTTTCTTTGAAAATGGCTATGGATTTTCTTGTGAATGTGTCTTTCGTACCACAGAATTTGTCGAAATTGACTAAAGAGTAGGACTAGGAAAAAGCATAGTAAAAAGATAGAAGATGAAGGAACTCTATAGATAGAGAACTAGGGGTAGGGGTGTTCATGGATCGGTTATTGGTCTACAATTAATAGTTTTCGGTTATTGTTCTTAATTAACGATTCGATTTTCGGTTTAACCAATAAAAAAAATGCTCATATGATCATATATACACGATATTCATGAAAATAGAAATCGTAGCAAGAATAGAATTCCAACTCAATTTTCTATATTTATCGCTTTTATTTAAGACATAATTGTTCGAATTCCTTTTAAAGACTCATGCTATAAATCAAGAAAAAAACATTTATTGTTTGTCTTTGTGAATCGAATCTAAAATTGAGAAGAAAGAATGTAATACTAGTTTATGTCAAGAAGAGAGAAGGTGTCACAATAGAGAGGGAGCAATCCTAGTTCGTGTTGCCTTCGGCTGAAAGTAATATTAAAATTTAGAAAGGATTGGTAAATGTTAAAGTCATGATTGTTATATAACAAGAAGTAAAATAGTAATTTTAATATAATCTTATTGAGTTATCGATTTAACCATTAACAAAAATCATAAAACTAAACCGATAACCAATAAAAGATTTTATAAAACCGTTTAAAAATTTGTTAATTCAATAAGCCAATATCGATAAATCAATAATGTTTTTATCGGTTCGATTTATCGATTAAATCGATTTTTGCACTCTCTTAATCTAATGTACTAAATAACACAAACTTATTGAATAGCATATAAAGCTATTGATATTGCTGCACAAATAAAAAACGTATCATACCTTACTTATTTTTATTAGAGTGCTGCATTTTTTTCATAATAAACAATATATTATGTATAAATAATTATAAAAACGGAAAAGGGTCATATTTCCCCTTGTACTCTTAGAAAAGGGTTATATTTATCCTTTGTTATACTTTTTGGTTATATTTGCCCTACCATCCAACTTTGGGTTCATATATACCCTTTGAGCTGTTAAGTTCCACGTCACCCCCTTTTATTATCCTACTTGGCTCCTACATGACACGTACATGGATATAATCTTCTCTAATTTAATTATTATACCTCACCCCAAATATTATTATTGTTAAGGGAGGAACATCATCTCCGACTCCAGAAGTACAGTTATCAAAAGCAACTTCATCAGTGATGTGATTGCTAGAGTTTTCTCTTGGTGCCCAATTTGGGATATTATATGACCGAATTCTGAATCAATAACTTCTGCTATTGCTGAAATATCATGATCTGTCAGGTCCAGCTCTTCAACCATTTCACTAGCAACGATATTCACTGTATCAACTTCAATATCAAAGGGGCCGGGGAGTGATAGTTTAGGCAAAGTAAAGGGAATAATGCATGTTTGGAAATGAAGCTTAAAAATTCACCTACGTTTCCAGAATCCTTATCAGAAAGGAGAAAGGGGTCAACCAATAGTTTCTTAGCAGGCAACCGCTCAGAAGCTTCTGCAATACATTTTTCTATGAAGGCTTTAACTCTTGGATCCTTCACTTTTGCCAATGAGGCAGGCTTAATTTGGGGGTGATGTATAATAACTAAATAAGAAAAGATTATATCCATGTAATTGCCACGTGGGAGCCAAGTAGAATAATAAAAGAGGGTGATGTGGAATTTAACAACTCAAAGGGTAAATATGAACCCAAATTTGGATAGTAGGGGTAAATATAACCAAATAGTATAACAAAGGGCAAATATAACCCTTTTCTAATAGTACAAGGGTAAATATGACCCTTTTCCGTTATAAAAATATGTACATAATTTACTGGTTTAGTTTAATATTTTTTCAATTTTGTTGAATAAAATAAAAATCAAATAATATATTATTGATTTTTGAAAGTGTAAAATTAAATTAAACTAAACCAAAAAAAAATTAATTTATTTAATAAATTTAATTCAATCTTTATCCAAATCGTGAATAAATTTAATTCAATCTTAAGTTTTACCAAAAGATATTCAGGAAAAAGTAGAACCACCTATAAACACATCCTAGATTACCTTCGTTAGATACAATTTTAAACATTTGTGGTTAGTTTCTCTGGTCACAAGTATTGTCTCTTACGGGTCATTTGGTAGGGAGTATTAGGAGAAATAGTCCTTGTATTATGTATGGTATTATATAGTACTAAATTTGGTAAGAATTTAGGCCTATGTATAGCTAATTCATGGATTAATTTGTTACACCCAAAAAAATTTATAAGTTAAGATCTGAACTATTCTTTATTTGCATGTAAAAATTATTGGAAAATATATGTAGATGGGGAAATATAATATCAAAATAATAATATGACAATTGAGATAAAAACTACTACAATAATATTCTTTAGTAATATATATAAATAATACTTGAGTCGTGCTAGACACTGTCCTAAGAAACTATTTCAGCAGCATTAAATGTTTTCCCAGGATTAAGCAAGTATTCTCTAATTAATTAGAGGATACATGAATCAACAAAATATAAATACGACAAAACCAGCAGGACAATTAGAAGAGTGTTTGAAAGAAAAGTGTTTTTTATTCTTCTTTTGTGATTTCTTCTCTCTTAGTTACTCTCCTTTTTTTCTCTCTCTTAGTTCATCACTTGATGGAGTCATATATGATCTTTATATAGAAAAGGTTAGGAGGTTATAAAAAGAAATTTAGTGTCTTACTTTGACACCAAGTAAAGTTACTACTTGGTCACCAAGTAGAGTTACTACTTTGTCACCAAGTAAAGGTTATACTTGATCACTAAGTAAAGGTTAAACTTGGTCACCAAACTGAATGACTATGTGATTAAAAGCACATGTTAAATATTTTACTTTGGTTCAAAGTAATTAACTTGATATCAAAATAAATCTTTTGAAATAATTACAATATTGCCAACAATCCCCCATATATTTCAGAAGATTTTTGAGAATAAGATAATGAGTCTTGCTGATTTTGTATGATCAAAATGTTATAGGTTTGGTGTCTTTTGGACTATGAACCAAACTTAGACCGATAGAATTTAACTTACATAATTATTGGTGAAATATAAAATTTCTATGAACCAATTATTCTTTTGTAAGTCAGAGATTTCACCAATCATATTTTAATCCTCAAATTTTGTTGTTCAATGCGGTTTTGCGCCAATAAGCGATGCGCGTGCCTGGTATTCATGAGAGCTCTGGATACTAGGCCAATGTCTCATAGGAGCGGCCACACTTCACTTCTCATATAGGTGAATTCATCAAGTGTATACTGCTTTAAATACACCATCCTTAATTAAGGACTATGAATTCATTAAGAGTTAATAACTCATCCCTCGTTTTCAGTAGTAGCAGTTCAAGCACTCTCAGTTAGTGCGCAGTGTCAATATTGACTTGTTATTACCTATATGAACCTACTTCATGGGATCTCCAATCACATAGGTTGGGTCACCATCTTTATTGACAATCAATTGGTCTTAAACCCATTTCTTTTGAGGTTTGAAGAATTAATTTTCTTCCCACGGGTTTAGTCAGTGAATCGGCCGAATTTAATTCTGACTTCACAAAATCAATTACAATTATTCCATCTCTCAGCAGCTGCTTAACGACATTATGTCTCAATTTCATGTGTCTGCTCTTACAATTGTAAGATTTATTCTTCGCAATAGTGTTGGTGTAATATACCACAAATACAATAAATTACAGTTGAAATAAAATGAACAAAAATGAATAAATAAATCTTTAAGGCTGAGGCGCGGATATCTCGCTCTATTTAAGAATATTCAAGCCCACTGCGGAATAGTCTACACCGATCCAGCAGTATATCTCTTGACTTGTCCCTTCCAGGATACAACAGCCCAGCAACGTCGTACAACTCAAGCAACTCTGGATTTAGTTGAAGAGTCCAAAGCTCCACATAAGAACACCTTCCTTTAAAATATAAATGTTCTCTTTTGTATAGTGAATATAGTTGAAGATTTATAATATTTTCTTTGTCTCAACTCTCTCTTTCACTACACTTACCTCACTACATATTACAATATTTTTCCACACTTATCATCTTTCGTCACGTATACTTCACAAAGGAAGAAACACCACTATTTATAGGGGAGGAATTCTTCTTTGTATTGAATAAAAATAATGTGGATAATAATGTAGGTAAATGAATGGAGGAATTATGCCTTGGAGGTACATGAGTTACATGGCATAATGAGGTAGACTTATGGTGGAATTAGTGGTAGATCATGGCAATAGTGGTTACAAGAGTTAAACAAAAATAATGACTACATTCTTGTCAAGTTATACCCACTAACATGTGCACTTAATATTTTAATTTTAATATTAAAATGCATAAACACCAACATTCCCCCACTCATTTCAATATTAAAATAAGAGAATGTTTCACAACTTAGTTGAAGGTAGACTATCATGCATAATGAAGGTGTGCTCTGCATTGAACCTTCACTTAGTAAAACAATAACCTTTACTCTAGAGTCAGTAGTTGTCTCAGACATGAACTATGATTGCTTAAGGGAAATAAAGTATCACTGCTTACACACAATAATCAAGGTGTTGACATAAGCTTTCATAGACAGCACATTACGGCCTTGTGCTATCCCGGTTTCATGAGTGTTTTTTGAGAACAAGCTCATTCTCATAGGAAGCGACCTACTTCCACACTCACATAGGTGAAACCTGTCAAGGGTGCTCCTATAATTTGACACCCCACTCATACGAGATACAAAATTTCATTAAGAATTCAAAGACTCAACCTCCACAAATCATTATAGGATAAATGCACTTACATCATAGGGATTGAATAAAATAATAATAGTGCATTTTCACAACAAGTCACCATATGATTCGTTCTTCCCATTGAACCTGGTTATATGATCTCTAGTCCCCAGGTTGGGTTTCCTCATATATGACTCAGAATATTTTTAGCTTGAATTTCATCCCCCTCGATGTGCTTCAAACCCTTTATCTTGCTAAGACCTTAGTTTATGAATCTGCAAGATTATCACAAGTTTTAACACAATTAATATTGATGGTATACCAATGATCAATATGATCTCACAATATTGTGTTTTTTTCCTCATGAGTCTGAATTTACCGTTTTAATAATGATTTTGTACTCTATCAATAATATTGGTGCTATCACAATTTATCAAAATTAGAAAAATTAATTTCTCACAATAAAGTGTATGATATAATAAAATCAATTCACTTTTTCACTTTTTTCACTAGTTGAAGCTTAAATATATATTTTTTACTTCAACTTCCATAGTAGAGTACTTTGTAAATAATATAGTTTGTTTTTCTCATTTCTAACAAATTGCACCAAGTTTTTCTCATCTTGTTTGCGTGTACCTCTTTAGTACTTTTTCTGCAAATGCAACATCAAGTCAAGTTGTCAGTCCCATATCTCTTTTTTTTATTAGACAAGCAAACTCCTTTTTTTCTTTGTCACATCATTTTCACACAATTAAATCAAAAGGAGTTGCAAGATTCACACAACTAACAAAATTGTATTTCACTCTTTTCCAACATAATACGACTTGACAAGAAAATTTCATCACATGTTTTATGGTATTTTTCATTACAAAAATGAATTTTATCTCTCTCAAATCTTTGATGTTAAATGGCTACTCAACATGATTTTCATAATTTATTTATAACTCTCATGTTAGAGACGAAAGTCATCTCATTATAGCCAAACAACAACATGTGATTTTCTCAAGATAAATATATTTGCATTTGTAATACTCTTTGTTGTGAGCATTTCTCAAAAATGCAAAAATCACAATTTCATTATGAATTTGTTTTTTTCACTTCATTGAACCCCCACTATTTTAAGAATTTAAATATCATTTTTCTCTCATGAAAAGTAGTATCATTTTATTCATGAAAATATTAGGTAAAAAGTTTTTTTTTCTTTTACCTTATCTCCGCTTGAATTGAGCAAGTAGAAAATACTTCACCCGTACATCTCTTCTCTTCCATATCTTGAAGGGAGCGACGTTGAGATCCCTATCTTGATATCCACACTTTTTCAAACTGTAGCAAACACAAGAGTCTCCTTAAAATTGTTGGTGTAATATACCACAAATACAATAAATTACAGTTGAAATAAAATGAACAAAAATGAATAAATAAATCTTTAAGGCTGAGGTCCGGATATCTCGCTCTCTTTAAGGAGATTCAAGCCCACTGCGGCATAGTCTACACCGATCCAACAGTATATCTCTTGACTTGTCCCCTCCAGGATACAACAACCCAACAACGTCGTACAACTCAAGCAACTCTGGATTTAGTTGAAGAGTCCAAAGCTCCACATAAGCACACATTCCTTCAATATATAAATATTCTCTTTTGTATAGTGAATATAGTTGAAGATTTAGAATATTTTCTTTGTCTCAACTCTCTCTTTCACTACACTTACCTCACTACATATTACAATATTTTTCCACACTTATCATCTTTCTTCACATATACTTCACTAAGGAAGAAACACCACTATTTATAGGGGAGGAATTCTTCTTTGTATTGAATAAGAATAATGTGGATAATAATGTAGGGAAATGAATGGAGGAATTATGCCTCGGAGGTTATATGAGTTACAAGGCATAATGAGGTAGACTTATGGTGGAACTAGTGGTAGATCATGGCAATAGTAGTTACAAGAGTTACACAAAAATAATGACTACATTCTTGTCAATTTATACCCACTAACATGTGCACTTAATATTTTAATTTTAATATTAAAATGCATAAACACCAACAAATAGTAATTGCGGCTTGACATTTACAGTGTATAAAAACATGAGGCAATTAATCCTTTATTAAAGGGGATATTTGCTAAGAAATTTCTTAGCCACTCAGCCTCAGAACCAGCCAGCTCCAGAGCTACAAACTCTGACTCCACAGTCGACCTAATGATCATCTGTTTAGCTGATCTCCACGATATTGCACCACCACCTAAGGTGAACACATATCCACTAGTGGAATTTGTCTCATCTGAATCAGAGATCCAATTTGCATCACAATGCCCTTCTAATGTAGAAGGAAATCCATTATACATGATACCATAATTCATGGTTCCTCTCAAATATTTCATCAGTCTATTTAATGCAAACCAATGCTCTTTATTGGGATTATGAGTATATCTACTCAGTCTACACACAACATAGGCTATATCAGGCCTAGTAAAATTCATTAAATGCATCAGACTCCCAATAATCTGAGCATATTTAAACTGAGCAACTGAGTCACCTTTATTCTTTTTCAATTGAGAGTTAGTATCATAAGGAGTGGCCATAGGTGTCACCTCAAAACATTCAAACTTTTTAAGAAGTCTTTCATTATACCATCTTCACTCCTTATAACTTTAACTCCCAATATCATATTTATTTCACCCAGATCTTTCATATCAAAATTAGTAGAAAAAAATAATTTGGTACTCTGCACAGTATTTAAACTTGTACCAAATATAAGCATGTCATCAACATATAAACATATTATCACATAATCATTGTCTACTATTTTAGTATAAACACATTTATCCACTTCAATAGAAGAAAAACCGTCTCTTATCAATATTTGATCAAAATTTTCATGTCACTGCTTAGGAGCTTGTTTAAGGCCTTAAAGAGATTTAATTAATTTACAAACTTTACTTTCTTGTCCATGAATAATACATCCTTCAGGTTGAACCATGTAAATTTCTTCTTCTAAATCACCATTTAGAAAAGCTGTTTTTACATCCATTTGATGGATAAAAAGTTTATGAATTGATGCTAAGGCAATTAAAATTTGAGTAGAAGAAATTCTAGTCACTGGTGCAAATGTATCAAAATAATCAATTTTTTTTTTAGAAAAACCTTTTGCTACTAACCGAACTTTATATTTATCTATAGATCCATCATGATTAAGTTTTCTTTTGAGAATCTATTTGCAACCAATAGGTTTTGCACCAGCAGGTGAATCAATAAAAATCCATGTATTATTTTTCATAATAGAATCAATTTCAATTTTTATTGCCTCTTTCCAAAATTTAGCATCAGAAGAAGATATAGCTTCAGAATAATTTAATGGTTCACTGTTAACAAGAAAAGTTTGAAAATTATTTCCATAAGAAAATATTCTTTCCTAGGCCTTTTACTCCTTAATTCTTCAATATTAGAGGTAGACTCATTAATTTTTTCAGCATGTACATGAGAAGTTTTATCACACAGTGGAAAAATATGTTCAAAGAATTCAACATTCTTTGTCTCAATAATAGTATTGCAATCAAGCACATCACTCTTTAAAACAAGAAATCTATATGCAGCACTATGTTCAACATATCCAATAAGCATACAATCAGCTATTTTAGAACCTATTTTCCTCTTCTTAGGTTCAGGCAAGAGAACTTTAGCAAGACACCCCATACTTTTAAATATTTCAAATTAGGTTTACAGCCTTTCCACAATTCATAAGGTGTTTTGCCAGTTCATTTATGAGGAATTCTATTTTGTAAGTGACATGCAGATAATATAGCTTCATCCCACAAATTATTAGGTGCATTAGAAATAATTAACATGGACTTCATCATTAACTTTAATGTTCTATTTTTTGAAATAATTAACATGGACTTCATCATTAACTTTAATGTTCTATTTTTTCTTTCAGCTACTCCATTGGATTCGGGTGAGTAAGACGGAGTTACTTCATGAACAATTCCTTCTTTTTCACAAAAGGCATTTAAAGATAAATATTCTCCACCTCAATCCGATCTAATTCTCTTGATTTTTTTACTAAGTTGATTTTCAACTTCAGTTTTATAAGAAATAAATGCATTAAAAACATCATCTTTATTTCTAAGTAAATATAACTTAGTAAATATAGAAAAATCATCAATAAAAGTCACATAATATCTTTTACCACCTCTAGTCATTGTTTGTTTTAAATCATCTAAATCAATGTGAATTAAAGACAATAATTCAGTTTCTCTATTTACTGAAAGACATGACTTTTTAGTAATTTTAGCTTCAGCACATATTTCACATTTATTAATATTATTTGAATCTAAGCTAGATATCAAACCAAGTGATTGCATATTTTTTATATAAGAGAAATTAACATGTCCCAATCTAGCATGCCATAAAGAAATAGATTCAATCATATAAGCAGAAGTAGATGTTTTATCATTTACAACATCACAAACATTAAGTACAAAAAGTCCTTGGTTACAATAGCCTTTCCCCACAAACATATTATCTTTTGTCAGTATGATCTTATCAGATTCAAATGACACTTTCATTTCAGCTTTATTAAGCAAGACTACGGAAATTAGGTTTGCACGCATTGTAGGAACATGTAGCACATCTATAAGGGCTAAAATTTTTCCCGAAGTAAGTTTTGGGAGTACTTTACCCTTACCCAAGACTTTAGTAGTTCTTGAGTCTCCAAGGTAGACTACTTCACTGTCATCCCCTATTGATTTATAGGAGGTAAATACTTCACGATTTGCACAGATGTGCCGAGTATCTCCAGAGTCTATGTAACACCCCAAAAATTTCTGAGTGAAGACTCGAACCACTCTTGAAAATTCGTATAAGGTCGTACCGAGTGATTCTTAATTGTTCTTGAATTCTAAGGTCAATTTTTTAGTGTGTGAATGAAATTGAATATGAATTAAGGTCACAAGAACCCCTACCACAAAATTGAGTTGAAAACTTTCTTACCGATTGAGTTTTAATATGAGATTTTACTTGGGTCAACTTCAAACCACTATATATCTCAGCATATATGGAATTAGGTGACTCATGATATATCAAATCGAAGGTCTTTGAGTTCTCTTTCCAACGCCACCGAGTTTGCCTAATTCCGAGACCGGAGTAAGAAGTTATGCTCATTTTAGTGAAGCCCTGTCGGGCAGAGCATCTTCACGACCCACTTGACTGGCCGTGGTGCTCTAGATGGCCCGTGAAGCCTGTCTTGAAGGTCACTTCATCAATTTTAAGTGAGTTTTCACTCCTAAGGCTACTATGAAGAACCACGGTCTCCTAAACGGCCCATGGAGCTTCACACGAGCCGTGAAGTGGCTCGTGAAAAAGCCTTGTTACACTTGAAGTTTTGGGTCAACTTCTGTCGACCATATCTTTTAGCACAAAATGAATTAGGTGGACCATAACCTATCAAATTAAAAGTTTTTGAGTTCTATTTCCAACGCCATCGAGTTTGCTCTATTTAAAGCTTAGAGTAAAATGTTGTGGCCATTTTAGTGGAGATCTGTCAGGCTGATGAAGCTTCACGATCGGCTGTGCGAGCAGTGAAGCATTAAACGGCTCGTGAAGCCTTTCTTGTGAAGCCCTTCATCCGTTTTTGAGTTAGGGTCAATGTGGTCTTTTCCCAAAGTGTTTGG
Organism: Solanum appendiculatum; assembly: GCA_018342035.1. Taxonomy (NCBI): domain Eukaryota; kingdom Viridiplantae; phylum Streptophyta; class Magnoliopsida; order Solanales; family Solanaceae; genus Solanum; species Solanum appendiculatum. Next base: position 17,658 of record JAGDQO010002778.1, read on the forward strand.
TACCCTAAACTACGTCGTTTTAACCCTATTCTAAGCCTAAACTACGTCGTTTCACACCAAATTAAGGGCTTAGAAAGTGTTAACCAATCTTTTACGTTCATTAACACTTCAAGACATTAGAGAAAGGTTTCAAGAGGAGAAAAGCTAGAGTTCCAAGCGTTCTTCGAGTTTGATCGATCCCCCAAGAACTTTGTTCTTCCCAAGTATGTAAGGCTACCCATAACGTTGGATTGAGTTCGTCCACGTGCCCTACATCTTCATTGAGTCGAGTTGAGTTTGAGTTTCGAGTTTCCATGAATTGAGTTCTTGAATTATCTACAAATTCCATTGAGTTATTGTGTATAATTACATATGTATTGATGATGTCTATGAGTTGAATATTTGAGGTATACATTCATGTATTCATTCACATAAACCCTAATTGAGTTTTTTGACATTGTTTATTTTATGCATTATTGGAGTTTTAAAGCATGATTTTTGAAACTTTTTGAATGAGAATGAATTGAAACTGAAAGGTTCTGAAACTTCTATTATTTTGAAGACGAGTATTTTGAGTATACATAATTGATTGAGATAGAGTCTTGAGGAGATATGTATGAGTTTGAAAGCATGTTTTAAATGAAAGAATTAATGATTGAGATGAGATTGAGTTTTGATAAGAGTCCAATGAGACTAGATGAAATGATTCGAGTAAATTGATTTGATTGAGCATATGAACACATTGAGTCTTTTGTGAGTAGTATTGAGCACCGATTTGGGTAAGAGTAAATAACAACTCAAACCCCTTAACTACATAGCCTGCGTAGGATAGAAGCTATGCTTCTCTAGTCCCAAAAAGAGGACTTGATTGATTGTGGATCCAAGAGGTTGATCATCCCTTACTCTGGTAAGGTTTTGGACGGCTGCGGCAACGGCAATGCAAAGCGTTGTATCATCACTAGCTCATAAGTGGTGGTTGTCGGTTAGAGAAACTCTTTAAAATGAATTATTTGAGTTGGTTGAGGTGCATATCATTGAGTCTGTTTTCAAAGCATTGGTTAATTTTAAACTCGCATGCTTATTGAGTTGAGTCGATTTTTGAGTTGTGTCCCTTGAGTCGAGTTGCATGATGCTGAGTATTATTGATCGAATTTCCTTTTAGCTATTTTACATACCGTATATTCCATGTATTGACGCCATTCGGCGCTGCATGCTTTATGATGCAGATACATGTGTTAGAAATCCTCAACAGACGCTTTGTTGAAGATCACTCCATTCCACCTTTTGGTGAGACCTCCTCCCTTTCGGAGGGACCTTTTTATTCTAGTTGATTTCCTTTATTAGAGTAGCCCTTTGAGGTAGCCGTGGGCCTATCCCAGTACCTTCTTATGATGAGTTTAGAGGTTTCATAGACAGTGACAGGGTAGAGTTGATGTTCCCATTTTGAATTTCTTATGATGTTGAGTTGATTTGAATTGAGTATTTAAACTATCATTTTATTGAGTTGTTGATATTTAGCCCACTTGAGTGTCTTCCTTGCTTTATCTAAGTCTTCTGCTGAGTGATTGAATGAGTGATCAGACCAAGTAGTTCACTAGGGACCAGCAATGGTCTCCGAGTGCCGGCCACGCCTAGGGTACCCTCTCGAAGCGTGACAAACTTGGTATCAAAGCACAGAGTTCAAGAGTCCTAGGGTGTCTATGCAGCCGTGTCTAGTAGAGTCTTGCTTATGGGTGTGTCATGCACCACACTTATAATCAGGAGGCTATAGGACATTAGGAATTGTTTCACTTCTTCATATTCTGAGTTCGTGCGATAGAGTTTAACTCTATAAAAGTTCCTTCTTAATTCGTGCGTTTATGCATTTGCTGATAATTCCTCCAAAATGTACCGCAGTCAGAGGAACGTTGCATGCACCGAGGTTCCACAATCCAAGATGCCCTCACAGTCAGGGGTAAGAACTAGGGTCCCACCTGCACGACCTGCTGAGGTGCCCCAAATGCCTACTACTCAGCCTATTCTTACTTCTGAGGCTGATTTTAGGGGAGCAATTGCTATGCTTATCCAGTTAGTAGCTGCCCAGTCCGATCACCAGAGCTCTCTAGCTCCTAGCTCTTGCTCTCAAGAGCCGTCTACTGCTAAGAGGATTAGAGATTTTCTGAGGATGTGTCCGTCAGTCTTCATAGGGTCTAAGGTTTAAGAGGATCCTTAAAATTTCATTGATGAGATGTGGAAGATTCTGAAGGCGATGCATGCTACTAAGATTGAGGGAGTTGAGTTGGTTTCCTATCAATTCAAGGATGTTGCTAATGTTTGGTATAATCAGTGGGAGGAGAGTCGTGGTGAAGGTAAATTCATTTCATACCTTAGGGCAAGGAAGTTAATTTCTAAGGGGTGTATTTACCACATAGTTCGAGTTAGAGATGATAGTGTGGAAACTCCATCCCTTGAGTCAGTTCCTATCATTAATGAGTTTCCTGAAATCTTTCCTAATGATCTACCCGGAGTCCCTCATGATAGGGAGATCGACTTTGGGATTGATGTTCTTCTCGATACGCAACCTATCTCTATTCTGCCATATAAAATGACTCCCGTTGAGTTGAAAGAGTTGAAAGAGCAGTTGAAGGATCTTTTAGATAAGGGATTCATTAGGCCGAGTGTCTCACCTTGGGGCGCTCCTATCCTATTCGTGCGAAAGAAAGATGGTTCCCTCAGAATGTGCATTGACTACCGTCAGTTGAACAAGGTCACTATTAAGAATAAGTATCCTCTTCCTAGGATAGGTGATTTGTTTGACCAACTTTAGGGTGCCACTTGTTTCTCAAAGATAGACCTCAGATCATGCTATCATCAGTTGAAAGTGAGAGAATGTGACATCCCAAAGATGACTTTTCGCACCCGATATGGTCACTTCGAGTTTCTTGTTCTGTCTTTTGGTTTGACTAATGCTCCTGCAACATTTATGGATTTGATGAATCGAGTGTTCAAACAGTATTTGGACATGTTTGTGATTTTGTTTATCGACGATATATTGGTCTACTCCAGAAATGAGGAATAGCAGGCCAACCATCTCAGAATTGTTCTTCAGACCCTCAATGATAGGGAGTTGTATGCTAAGTTTTTGAAGTGTGAATTTTGGCTTGCTTCTGTGGCATTCTTAGGCCATGTTATATCTGGAGAAGGTATTCGAGTTGATTCGCAGAAGATTGAGGCAGTAAAGAACTGGCCCAGACTCACATCCCTGACTGACATAAGGAGTTTCTTGGGTTTGTCTGGTTATTAAAGAAAGTTTGTAGATGGATTCTTGTCCATATCGTCTCGATTGACTAAGGTGACTCAGAAGAAGACAAAGTTTCAATGGTCCGATGCCTGTGAGAAAAGTTTTCAAGAGTTGAAGACTAGACTGCTACTTCCAGTGTTGACCCTACCCGAGGGAAGCGATGGCTTTGTGATCTATTGTGATGCATCCAGAGTTGGATTGGGTTATGTGTTGATGTAGAAAGGTAAGGTCATAGCTTATGCTTCCAGACAACTTAAGATACATGAGAAAAATTATCCGACTCACGACCTCAAGTTAGCAGCAGTGGTGTTTGCATTAAAAATATGGCGCCATTATTTGTATGGAGTGCATGTGGATGTGTTTACTGGTCACAAGAGCCTGCAATACGTCTTCAGTCAGAAAGAGCTTAACCTGAGGCAGATGAGATGGCTTGAGTTGCTCAAGGACTATGACATGAGTGTTTTCTACCAACCAAGTAAGGGTAATGTTGTTGCTGATGCTCTTAACAGGTTATCCATGGGAAGCACCGCTCATATTGAGGAAGGAAGGAAAGAATTGGCTAAAGAAGTGCATAGGCTTACACGTTTGGGAGTTCGCCTTGTGGACTCTAGTGAGAGAGGTGCCATTGTTCATAATGGGGCTGAGTCCTCATTAATTGTTGGAGTAAAGGAAAAGCAAGACCAAGACCCTGTTCTACTTCAGTTGAAGGAGGATGTTCATAAGCAGAAAGTTATGGCTTTTGCCAGAGGGGGAGATGGAGTGTTGAGGTATCAAGGCAGATTTTGTGTGCCGAATGTTGATGGACTTCGCGACATAATCATGGCAGAGGCCCATAGCTCCAGATATTCAATTCATCCAGGTTCTACAAAAACGTATCATGACTTGAGAGAAGTCTATTGGTGGAATGGTATGAAGAGGGAGATCGCCGACTTTATTTCAAAGTGCCCAAATTACCAACAAGTCAAGGTTGAGCATCAAAGGCCTTGTGGAGTAGCTCAGAATATAGATTTGCCAGAGTGGAAGTGGGAGATGATCAATATGGACTTTATTACAGGTTTGCCGCGGTCTCGTAGACAACATGACTCTATTTGGGTGATTGTGAATAGAATGACCAAATCAACTTTTGGCCCTTTAAGACTACGGATTCGGCCGAGGATTATGCGAGGTTGTACATCAAGGAGATAGTCAGATTGCATGGGGTTCCCTTGTCTATCATCTCGGACAGAGGTACCCATTCACCGCACAGTTTTGGAAGTCATTTCAGAAAGGTTTGGGTTCAAAAGTGAACCTTAGTACCACTTTCCATCCGCAGACATATGGTCAGGCAGAGCGTATAATTCAGACCCTTAGAATATGTTGAGGGCTTGTGTCATTGATATCAAAAGTAATTGGGATGATCACTTGCCGCTTATTGAGTTCGCGTATAATAACAGTTTACATTCGAGTATTCAAATGGCTCCTTATGAGGCCCTCTATGGGAGGAGGTGTAGATCGCCAATTGGGTGGTTCGAAGTTGGTGAAGCTGAGTTGATTGGACCTGACTTAGTTCATCAAGCTATGGAAAAGGTGAAGACCATCCAAGAGAGGTTGAAACCTGCATAGAGTCGCCAAAAGTCCTACACTGATGTGAGGAGAAGAGATTTGGAGTTTGAGGTAAATGATTGGATGTATTTGAAAGTTTCGCCTATGAAAGGTGTTATGAGATTTGGGAAGAAAGGGAAACTTAGTCCCCGTTACATTGGTCCTTATCAGATTGTGAAGAGAGTTGGTAATGTCGCCTATGAGTTAGAGCTCCCGCCAGAGTTAGATGACGTTCATCCTGTGTTTCATATTTCTATGCTTAAGAAGTGCTTGGGAGACCCTTCACTCATTGTTCCAACAGAAAACATTGGGGTAAAAGATAGTTTGTCTTATGAGGAGATTCCTGTCCAAATTCTTGATCGCCAAGTTCGCAAGTTGAGGACCAAAGAGGTCGCTTCAGTCAAAGTTTTGTGGAGAAATAAATTTGTTGAGGAGGCTACATGGGAAGTCGAGGAGGGATATGAAAGCCAAGTACCCGCACCTATTCATTCCTCCTAGTGTTGATGTTGAAGGTACAATTCCTATCCCTATTCTTATCTCTGAGTTATTACCTTCTCGAATTTAACAATTTGAGTAAGTTAATCTTGAGTTTCAGTATTTGAGTTCTTGCATTATAATCGTGCTTGTATAAAAATCCTTAGCTTTTTCATCATTCGAGGATGAATGTTCCCAAGGGGGAGATATTGTAACACCCCAAAAATTTATGAGTTAAGATTCGAACCATTCTTGAAAATTTGTATAAGGTCGTACCGAGTGATTCTTAATTGTTCTTGGATTCTAAGGTCAATTCTTTAGTGTGTGAATGAAATTGAATATGAATTAAGGTCACAAGAACCCCTACCACAAAATTTAGTTGAAAGCTTTCTTACCGATTGAGTTTTAATATGAGATTTTACTTGGGTCAACTTCAAATGACTATATCTCTCAACATATATGGAATTAGGTGAATTATGAACTATCAAATCGAAGGTCTTTGAGTTTTCTTTCCAACGCCACCGAGTTTGCCTAATTCCGAGACCGGAGTAAGAAGTTATGCTTGTTTTAGTGAAGCTATGTCGGGCAGAGCATCTTCACGACTCACTTGACGGGCCGTGGTGCTCTAGACGGCCCGTGAAGCCTATCTTGAAGGTCACTTCATCAATTTTAAGTGAGTTTTCACTCCTATGGCTACTATGAAGAACCACGGTCGCCTAAATGGCCTGTGGAGCTTCACACGAGCCGTGAAGTGGCTCAAGAAAGAGTCTTGTTACACTTGGAGTTTTTGATCTACTTCTATCGACCATATCTTTCAGCACAAAATGAATTAGGTGGCCCATAACCTATCAAATTAAAAGTTTTTGAGTCCTCTTTCCAACGCTACCGAGTTTTCTCTATTTAAAGCTTAGAGTAAAATGTTGTGGCCGTTTTAGTGGAGATCTGTCAGACTGATGAAGCTTCACGATCGGCTGTGCGAGCAGTGAAGCATTAAACGGCTCGTGAAGCCTTTCTTGTGAGGCCCTTCATCCGTTTTTGAGTTAGGGTCAATGTGGTCTTTTCCCAAAGTGTTTGGTACCCTAAACTACGTCGTTTTAACCCTATTCTAAGCCTAAACTACGTCGTTTCACACCAAATTAAGGGCTTAGAAAGTGTTAACCAATCTTTTACGTTCATTAACACTTCAAGACATTAGAGAAAGGTTTCAAGAGGAGAAAAGCTAGAGTTCCAAGCGTTATTCGAGTTTGATCGATCCCCCAAGAAATTTGTTCTTTCCAAGTATGTAAGGCTACCCATAACGTTGGATTGAGTTCGTCCACGTGCCCTACATCTTCATTGAGTCGAGTTGAGTTTGAGTTTCGAGTTTCCATGAATTGAGTTCTTGAATTATCTACAAATTCCATTGAGTTATTGTGTATAATTACATATGTATTGATGATGTGTATGAGTTGAATATTTGAGGTATACATTCATGTATTCATTCACATAAACCCTAATTGAGTTTTTTGACATTGGTTATTTTATGCAATATTGGAGTTTTAAAGCATGATTTTTGAAACTTTTTGAATGAGAATGAATTGAAACTGAAAGGTTCTGAAACTTCTATTATTTTGAAGACGAGTATTTTGAGTATACATAATTGATTGAGATAGAGTCTTGAGGAGATATGTATGAGTTTGAAAGCATGTTTTAAATAAAAGAATTGATAATTGAGATGAGATTGAGTTTTGATGAGAGTCCAATGAGACTAGATGAAATGATTCGAGTAAATTGATTTGATTGAGCATATGAGCACATTGAGTCTTTTGGGAGTAGTATTGAGCACCGATTTGGGTAAGAGTAAATAACAACTCAAACCCCATAAACTACGTAGCTAACGTAGGATAGAAGCTATGCTTCTCTAGTCCCAAAAAGAGGACTTGATTGATTGCGGATCCAATGAGGTTGATCGTCCCTTACTCCGGCAAGGTATTGGACGGCTGCGGCAACGGCAATGCAAAGTGTTGTATCATCACTAGCTCATAAGTGGTGGTTATCGGTTAGAGAAACTCTTTAAAATTAATGGTTTGAGTTGGTTGAGGTGCATATCATTGAGTCTGTTTTCAAAGCATTGGTTAATTTTAAACTCGCATGCTTATTGAGTTGAGTTGATTTCTGAGTTGAGTCCCTTGAGTCGAGTTGCATGATGCTGAGTATTATTGATCGAATTTCCTTTCAGCTATTTTACATACTGTACATTCCATGTACTGATGCCATTCGGTGCTGCATCCTTTATGATGCAGATACAGGTGTTAGAGATCCTCAAGAGGCGCTTTGTTGAAGATCACACCATTCCAGCTTTTGGTGAGACCTCCTCGCTTTCGGAGGGACCTTTTTATTCTAGTTGATTTCCTTTATTAGAGTAGTATTAGAGTAGCCCTTTGAGGTAGCCGTGGGCCTGTCCCGGTACCTTCTTATGATGAGTTTAGAGGCTTAATAGACAGTGACACGGTAGAGTTAATGTTCCCATTTTGAATTTCTTATGATGTTGAGTTGATTTGAATTGAGTATTTAAACTATCCTTTTATTGAGTTGTTGATTGTTAGCCCACTGGAATGTCTTCCTTGCTGTATCTAAGTCTTCCGCTGAGTGATTGAATGAGTGATCAAACCAAGTAGTTCACTTGGGACCAACAATGGTCTCCGAGTGCCGGCCACGCCTAGGGTACCCTCTCAGGGCGTGACAGTCTACCACCCATTCTTTTATATGTGCTACAATGTTTACTTGAGAAATGACCGTTGCAATAATTTCATCTCCTTCAACTAAATAAGCCTTGGGAGGATAGCCCTTTTCTTTGTCATTTTTTATTCTCTTCCTACACTGTGCGTCACAATAAACTAATTTTCCACAAGTAAAACCAGTGCCTTTCTTTTTCTTAAAATTGGGGTTATAAGACTTTTAACCTTGAGACTTATTAACATAACTTTTGTTGTTGCTCCTCTGGTCTTGTACTGAGTTTTCTTGGAGTTCTAATTCGTTTGCTTTAAATGACTCCTTTATGTAGTTTGCTATACCATAAACTTCCGACAGAGTGACTGGAATAGTAGCAGCTATGGTAACATCATCATCAATATTATCAGTAGTTTCAAAACATATATTATTTTCCATAGTTTCTTAGATTGTTGAAAAATATATGTAGATGGGGAAATATAATATCAAAATAATAATATGACAATTGAGATAAAAACTACTACAATAATATTCTTTAGTAATATATATAAATAATACTTGGGTCGTGCTAGACATTGTCCTAAGAAACTATTTCAGCAACGTGAAATGTTTCCCAGGATTAAACAAGCCTTCTCTAATTAATTAGAGGATACAGGAATCAACAAAATATAAATACTACAAACATTAACTTAACAAGGGTCCTATTACCCCCTACACTATTTTAAAATGGAATAAATATACCCTAAAAGTTGACGTGGTATAGAAAGTGTGCACACTCTCTTGAAGGCAAGTGATGAGTGAACAAATTGGACACGTGTTCTTTTTAAATTTGTAACTTTATAATTAGTTAGTTACATAATCATTCTTGCATTACTAACGACGCTGTTAACAAGAACATATAACATATACGGGAAAACAACAACCATCACCTACCTCGAATCATGCCCTAGAAACTCTAAAGAAGTGGAGCTTCCCCTTTGTTATGAATTCTAGTTGTTCTTGATTTAAATAAATAATAAAATACAATAATTATAAGTCAAAGATGGCCTAACACTCGGATTATAATTAAATCCTAACCCCATGCCATGCCTATAATTCTTCTACCCATCAAGGGTTTTTTTCAACATTAACTCAAGTTAAAAAAAAACCCTTCCCCTAAATAAACAACCTAGATTCTAAGGATTAAGGATCAAATTAAAAGTAAGAGAAGTAATTAGCATACCTTTGCGAAGAATTGGGCGGAAATATCGAAGGAAACTACCCTAAATCGCCATTTCCAGTTCTAAGAACGAAGTTGCAGAAAATAAGAGGTTTTTGAGACATTTCTTAACAAAATCCCAACTAAGTCCGCTATAGCAGTCCAACTCGCTATAGCGGCCCACCCACTATAGCAGGAATTAATTCATCTCGCTATAAGCGGCGTGACGTTCGCTATAGTGGCTTGTACGGAGGCAGAACCTCGTAGATCGTCCCCCAAACCCCCATTTTGTAACACACCTTCGAATCTTGACGTTCCAAACTAAACTCTTCACGACAAATTTGATATCGGGAGTTCTACTTGCCCGAATTCGATTATGAAAGGCCTTATGGATTCCTTAATGTTTTGGCTACTAGATAATATAATCCAAGCCTAGACATATCACCTCACTCATTCCCGAATTTCCTTCGACCTCACCTTGCTCAGATTTCGTCTTAGACTAGCCTAGCCTAAAATTTTTAAGTCGCTATCCGAAAAATTTTCTAGCCTGATTTCTTTCAATAATTGGCCTATCCATAACGATCAAAATAAGTCGTTACATAGCGACACAAATTTAACCAGGGTCCTACCCCCCGTCAACTCATTTTTTTTGTATTTTCGTGCACCTTTTGTACTGATGTGCCACCTTCAACCAGGTAAGTTGGTTGCGTTTGTACAACACGTGCCCGCCAAGTGTGTAATTATCTTTTTAATTTTTTTAAAAAAAATCTTCTTATTTTCTTTATCTTGTATCTATATTAAGTCACTACACATAATTTTTTAAAAATTTTTCCTTGTATTTAAACTTTTTTTTCTTCATTTTTTCCCTTCATTCATTGTTTCTCTATTGATTTTATTTATTCTTTTTATTTTTTTTTGCCTTTCATTTTGATTTGATTTCAAATTTAATTCCGAAAGCCGTGTCTTTAAAATAAATTAGTTTTGAACAAATATCAAATTAAGTGAATAAAATCAAATAAATCATAAAAAAATCAAATGTTAAATATTAAAGGAAACTTTTTAATTTATTTTTTTAAATACAAATAATTTTTTTTAAAATAATTAAAAATGAAAAGATAAGAAATTAATGAAACAGAAAAAAAATTAAAAGTGAGGAAGAATATATATACTAGATATAATAGTCCGTGCAAGCACGAGCCCAGTATATGTTACTTTATCTTTCTAAATTTAAATATTTTGAATTTTGAATTATTGTGATTTCTAGTACTTTTTATGTAAATATCAAATAATATATGTTACTCTTTCTACTAATTTTTATGTGACCATGCATCAAATAATATATGTTACTCTTTCTCCTAATTTTTAATTAGTGTGATTCATAATACTAAATATTTTCCTAATTTTTAAATACATAACATACTTTTTAGAAAAATATGACAAATAAATTGAAACAGAGAAAGTACTAAATATAAATAGAGGAAACTGAAGTAGAAGGACAAATCGAAGAATTCTCTGATTGATCCTAAGCAACCCAATATATGTTACTCCATTTGTCTCGATTTATGTGGCCATCTTCTCGTTTTAAAATAGTTTAAGTTGTTAATTATTATGATTTATCGTACTTTTTTTTAATGAAATTTCAAAATAACATGTTATTCCACCTGTCTCAATTTATGTGGCACATGTAAAATTTCCATAGTAAATAATTTATTTAATATGCTTCTCTGATTGATTCTAAGCAGCCTAATATATGTTACTCCATTTGTCTCAATTTATGTAGCTATCTTTTCATCTTTAAATAGTTTAAGTTGTTAATTATTGTGATTTATCGTAATCTCTTTAAGTAATTTTAATACAATATGTTACTCTATCTGTCACAATTTAGGTGGCACATATAAAATTTTCATGGTAAATAAATTTTTTATTATGCTCTTAAAATATTTTAATTTGTTATTTTTTTTGTAATTTAAATATATAACATATTAAAAATAAAAGTGAGACAAATAAATTAAAACAGAACTACTAAATATAAATATTGGAAATAATTGGATAGTAACAATATGTGAGGAGCTTGGGAAATGACCAAGCAGCCTCCCCCAAGCTCCTTAAATTGCGGCTTATTATATAGAGCAATAAAGTAATATAATTTCATTAATTTGGTAAGATTGTAGAAATATTTATATCACTAACTAACGGTCCTTAGAAGCTATCTTTAGCTTTAACAGAGAGTACAAAAGATTCAAATATCAGTGACCCATAAATGCAATTTGTGCTTTCTTTGAATGTGTTTTTCGTACCACAGAATTTGTCGAAATTGACTATAGGTCCTATCCTCCATTTTACTCTCCAAATATAAAGTTTTTATTTTTTCAGACAACCAATTCCAACTCAATTCTCTATTTTACTCTCTAAAAAAGAATTTCCTTCTCTCTCCTCAATATTACATTATTATTATTATTATTATTATTTCTATTTCATTTTTATATTTCTATTTCATAATATAAATTCTTTCTTTCTTTTTTTTCCAAATAATCACCCTATATAATTTTAATGTAATATATATTTTTTAAAATTTTTTATTTAATATAAAATTATATTTTATTCTAAATTTCTAAAGAACAACTATGAATAATTGGAAAAAAAAATCAATAAGCACGACTACAATCACAACCACAACTTCAATGGATCATACATTATTTTTTTTTTCTAAATATTGTTAAATCTGGAAACGACCTACCGAATTACTAAAGGGTTTGTTTGGAAAGTCACCAGGTAATTGAAATTGGTGTAATTACCAGGGTAGTTATTACTATAAGAGTTGAATATGAGTATGAAAGCGTAAATATTATTGATATAATGTGTGGTATTTATACATGTACAAGTATAGAAGAGAAAGGAGTTTGCTAAACATAGGAGACCTAAAGAGAAGAGGAAGTAACTACATATAACTCAAACATACAAACGTACTAGGACTCTACATACTTATCCTTATCATGCCCCCTCAACATTGGCTCAATTTGCTTGAGACCAATGTTGCTAACAAAGTTGACAAAGGACCTTTTAGGAAGTGCTTTAGTTAATGCATCTTCTAGTTGAGCTCCAGTTGGAATTTGATGAACGGAAATTTTACTACTTTCCACTTGGTCATGGACAAAATGAAAGTCAATTGCGACATGTTTCATTCGACTGTGAAAGACTGGATTACGACATAGGTAGGTGACACCAATGTTATCGCAAAAAACCTTAAGAGGACAAGGCAGCTTGACGCGAAGTTCATGCAGTAGGTTGGTTAGCCAGTTCAACTCAGCTACAACACTTGCTACATCCTTTTATTCTGCCTCTGTGGAAGATTTGACAACAGTGTGTTGCTTGTTGGAGCACCAACTGATGGGATTCTTTCCAAGAAAAATAATATAAGATGAAGTGGAGTGTCTAGTGTCGGGGATACCACCCCAATCTGCATCTGAGTAGGCGAGTAGCTGAGAAGAGTTACCATGTTTGAATTGAAGTCCATAGGTTATCGTTCCTTTCAGATAACGAAGAAGTCTCTTTGTTGCTTGCCAATGTTTAGCTGATGGAGAGTGTTGGAATTGTGCAAGCTTGTTTACTGCAAAGCATATATTAGGCCGTGTAAAGGTGAGGTATTGCAATGAGCCAATGACCTGCCTATAAAGTGTAGCGTCTGTCGAAGGAGAACCGTCATCCAAGGATAAAACGTTACTTGTGGACAGAGGAGTGCTCACACTATTTGCATCCAGCATATTGAACTTTCTGAGTATGTCCGCAATGAAGCTACTTTGTGTGAGAGTCAATCCATGAGCATGTTGTATAACTTCAACACCTAGAAAAAAAATGTAAATGAAAGGTCCTTAATCGAAAATCTATCTCCCAACAACCTAATTGTTGCCTGGACATGAGAGTTGTTAGAGCCTGTAACAATAACGTCATCAACATAGATCATAATAATAATGAGAGAATCAGGAGACCACTTGATGAATAAAGAATCATCAGATTTGGAACGAGCAAAGCCACATGATAAGAGAAACTCTTTGACTTCAGTATACCATACTCGTGGTGCCTGGCAAAGTCCATAGATAGATTTGTGTAGTTTACACACAAGATTTGGAAATTGGGAACCTACAAAGCCAGGTGGTTGTTGCATTAAAACAATATCAGGAAGAGTACCTTGTAAAAAGGCATTGTTTACGTCAAGTTGACGCAACGACCATTTAAGAGACACAACTAGGGACAAGATGAGGTGAATGGTTGTGGTTTTAATAACTGGACTGAACGTAGAATGGAAGTCAATTCTAGGACGTTGATGAAATCCTTTTGCCACTAATCTAGCTTTACAACGCTCTATGGATCCATCAGGTTTGTGTTTGACACGAAACACCCATTTACACCCAACTACGTTTTGAGATGGAGTAGAAGGAACCAGTGACCAAGTTTTATTTTTAAATAAGGCCAGGTGTTCTTTTGCCATTGCAGCCTGCCATTCAGAATATTTTGATGCTTGACTGAAGGTATTTGGGGTAAGCAAAAGGTGTTTTGCTGTTGAGGTTGCAAGGTAATCAAAAACCACTTTGGGTTTGAAACTACTATTTTGAGACCAGGTGACCATTCGATTTGAAGGTGTTGCAGGAGTTGGTGTTGGAGATGCATATGGATTGCTATCTTGAGAAGAAGAAAAAGACAAAGAGTGAGCAGGAGAACTTACAATTTAGTCAGTTGGCATGTCATCCTGATGGCCTTGAGTCTGCGATCCGTGAGTAGATGTGGAGTTGACCAAATCAGTAGGAGTAGTAGGAAGTGGAATAGGGTCTGCTACAACATGAGATGAAACAGGTTGTGAGGAAGAGGAAAGACTAGAGGGATCATTTGGACAAAGCCATTTTTCCATGTGCGAGACTTGTGGACGAGAGAGTTGAGGATAGTTGGTTGTGAATGGAAAAATATGTTCAATGAATACAACATGCCTACAGATATAGACTTTTAAAATGGCAAGGTCTAGGCAAGCGTAACTATTTGTAGCAGCGGAATATGCCATAAACACACAAGGATTTGACTTGGGATCAAGTTTACTTGACATGTAGGGCTTTAACCATGGTTAACAAAGACAACCAAAGACCCTTAGTTTAAGAGGGTTTGGGGTGGTATTAAAGAGACACTGAAATGGATATTTAAGACTAAGAAGTGGTGTTTGCAACCTATTAATGAGGTAGACTGTAGATTGGAATAAGAGAGACCAAAATTTGAAAGGGATAGAAGCACGGTGAAGAAGAGTTAAAGCAGTGTCCACAACGTGGCGATGTTTTCTTTCGGCAGTGCCAACTAGTTGGGGAGTGTATGGAGGACTTATGAGATGTTGGATCCCAAAGTTCAAGAGAGTGGATTTAAGGCCAATGTATTCACCTCCCCCATCAGTGTACAACGTTTTAATGGTCAATTGAAATTGATTTTGAACCATTAGAACATAATTAGTGAAAATTTCCTTCACATCTGATTTGGATTTTAATGGAAACAACCAAGTATATTTCGTGAAATGATCAACAAAAATAACATAGAATTTGAAATTATCAAAAGAGATAGTTGGAGAGGGACCCCAAACATCTGAGTAAATAACATCAAAAGGCCTATAACTTGTAATTGAATTGTCACAAATAGTAGACAATGACTCTTATTACATAAACACGAATTACAGAATGCAAAGGACTCGACATGGTTCACTGGTAGGTTGAAAAAAGAGACACAAGCGTTGGTAATACGAGGTTGAGGATGGCCAAGACGAGCATGCCATAGATGCAATGATGGAGATGTTGATGCAAAATGTGCTTGAGGACGAGGTGTGACTGATTTGGTCATGTCCGCGGGCCACTCATAAAGATCACCATTACTCTTGCCTTGAAGAAGACATGCCCCCGTGCTCAAATCCTTCACAACAAAAGAATAAGGAAAAAATTCAATGGAAGTTAGAATTTGTCTACAAAATTGAGCAGCAGAGATCAACTTCTTTTTTATAAATGGAGAACAAAGAACATCTTTTAAAAGAAATTTGGCTGCAACATTAGGAGAAGATAAAGTAGTGTGACCAATATGAGTAATAGGAATCCTTTTACCATCACCAATAATTATTGCATCCGTTCTAGAGAACTCAGTTGGAGTCTGGAGAGATTGAGAATTGTTTGTAATATGATGAGAGGCTCCAGAATCAACAACCCAAGGGCTTGAGGAATTGGAAGCGTAAGAGTGACGGTTGACAAAATTACCACAAGCTTCAGTAGCATTGTGTGATTTGCACCGACAAACCTTTGCAATGTGACCAAACTTATCACAAAGTTGGCATTGGAATCACTGGTTGTTGCTTTTGGCGGTATTCGGCTGGGTAAAGGAATTGTTATTTGTGGCAGAAAATTGGTTACGAGGGTTGTAGGAACCGGATGGAGTAGTGTTCCTACAATTGGAAGAGTTAGGCTATCTATGTTTAGGACCGTTATTGGTGGAATGTTGATGAAGTTGAGCAATGATCATTGGTGTTTCGACTCTAGGTTCCGAGTGTTTGATGAGCATCTCTTGTGCAAGGAGTTTATCAAAGAGTTCTTCGATGTGATAGGATTATCACGAGCTCTTATTGCTGCAGATAACTCCTTATACTCAGGACCTAGACCACTCAACACCTTAATGACAAGTTCCTCGCTATTAACGGGTGAACCACTGCAAGCCAAATCATCTGCAATGGACTTGATTTCTCTTATATAATCACTGATTGAACGTGCATCTTGTTTGACCTTTACTAGAGTATCGCGCAAACTGAAAATTCTTGAGTGCGATTTGCTGGCATAAGTTGTTTGGAGAATATCCCAAGCTTCTTTGGCAGTGGAAGCATGGGCAATGAGGGGAGTGATTGTAGCGTCAAATGATGCCATAATAGCATTGTGAATAAGACTGTCTTGTCGCTGCCACAATCTCAAGTTGGGGTTGGGAATTTGGTTATTATCTTTGTCCAGAATCTGCGCATTGGGGACGGGAAGTGAGCCATTAACAAAGGTAAGAAGATCGTAACCAAACAATAGTGTGGTAACTTGGGATTTCCAAGTTGGATAATTTGCACTTCCTGTTAGCGTGAAGGACAGCTGGGATGCAGGGTTAAAGGAGATCAATTGAGAGGGCTGAACGACACACCCTTGATTGAGAGTGATTACTGGAGAGTTAGGGGACGAGGAAGAGGAAGTAGGAGACATTCTGGAACTAAAAGAAAAGTTGGATTTCTGGAAAAAAAGAAGAGAAGAAGATCAGATATACTCGTTAGAGTGTTTGGTAGGCTCTTGATACCATATAAGAGTTGGATAGGATTATGAAAGCGTAAATATTATTGATATAATGTGTGGTATTTATACATGTACAAGTATAGAAGAGAAAGGAGTTTGCTAAACATAGGAGACCTAAAGAGAAGAGGAAGCAACTACGTATAACTCAAACATACAAACGTACTTGGACTCTACATCCTTATCCTTATCAATTACTAGCCTAGTAATTACACAACCTAGTAATTACACTGACCTCTTTATTTGACATAGTGTAATTACAAGTGTATTGTTTGGTTGCACATGTGTAATCATAAGGTTATATTAAATTTTAAAAATAAAAATAAATTATTTAAAATTAAAAATTTATTTTAGACAAACAAGGGCCTTTATAAATGATATTAAATTGAATATTTAAGATATATATTGTCTTTTGAAAATATATTAATTAGTAAACATATGTTCTTAACTAATATTATAAAAAATAATTGATTTATATTTTTCAATTTAGTATTTTAATTAAATTAATCATTAAAAACTAAAAGTACAAAATTTTTATGAACATCATGAGATGCACGTTTGACAAAAAGATTAATATTATAAATATAAAGTCATAAAATTATAAAACATTTGACAAAAAGTTAATCTATCAAGTCTAACTTAAAAAAAATAGCTTGCAATGTAAAGTATCGAGTCATTACTCCTAAAACAAACGAAATTGAAAATATAACATAAGTTCTAAATTCAAAACAAAATATTTAACTTAATACCCTTATGTCAAATTTCAACATAACATACATAAATATGATTTAAAAGAAAAGAAAAATATAAATCCATAACTTTATTCAACAATAAATTCCACTCTAATTTTAAAATTAGAATACTAACAAAATTATACTAATGAATTTATTTTAGTTAATACGAAAAATTGCATGGAATCACATGAAGTAAAGGTCGAGAATGAGAAGGAAATGAAATATAAATAATATAAAATAAATTTTTTTTTAAAAAAAACATTAGAATAATAGAATTAAAAAGAATTTAAAATAAAAAAATAAAAAATACATTAAAACGAAAAAATAAAAATAGAAATGAAATGAAGAAATTAAAAAGTAATCACCTTGTAATTACACCATGTAATTACCAGCAATTCACAGCCTCCCCCTGTGAATTGGAGAGTGTAATTACTCCCTGCCAATTACACCTAATTACCTGCTAACCAGGGAATTACGTGGACAACCAAATAGGAAAGACAATGTAATTACACCCAATTACACCAAATCCAATTACCAGGGTGACTTTCCAAACAAGCGCTAAATTATTGTTGTGATTTTTAAAATTATTATGTTATGTATTGTATTGTTATCTTGTATAATTATTATGTTATCTATTGTATTTTTAAATTAAAATTTTCATCTTATCATTTAAATTTTACGCATTCTTCATAGTGAAAATTAAATAATAATATTAATATCAAATATAACACTTAAAGTGATGAAAATTAAAAGAAAATTTTGAAATATTATTAGTAATTGGATTGAAAGTAGTATATTTAAATAATATAATATATTTTTAAAAATGTTATATTACATTTAAAAAGAATTATGAATATTATAAATTTATTTAATAGCCTTAAATGAAAATAATATGTTAATTATAAAATAATAGAAATAATATTATAATATTCAAAAAGTGAAATAAAAATATGAATAGTAGTTCTCCAAATTTGGAGAACTACTATTCAACTCTCTATAATTGGAGAGTAGAGGGTAAAATAAAGAGTGGTTGGAGAGGGCATTCTTTATTTTACTCTAGAGAGAATGGAGAGTAAAATAGAGTAGGGTTGGAGATGGTCTAAGACTTGAAAAAAGCATAGTAAGAAGAAGGTAGAAGATGAAGGAACTCTATAGATAGAGAACTAGGGGTAGGGGTGTTCATGGATCGATTATTGGTCTACAATAAACGATTTTCAATTAGTCAATTTTAGTTCTTAATGATTCGATTTAATCGATAAAAAAAATGCTACGTGATCATATATACACGATGTTCATAAAAATAGAAATAGTAGCAAGAATAAAAATTCAACACAAATTTCTATATTGATTTCTTTTGTTTAAGACATAATTGTTCAAATTTCTTTTAAAGACTCATGCAATAAATTAAGGAAAAAACGTTTATTATTTGTCTTTGTGAATCAAATCTAAAATGATTGAGAAGAAAGAATATAATACTAATTTATGTCAAGAAGAGAGAAGGTGTCACAATAGAGAGGGAGTGATCCTAGTTTGTGTTGCCTTTGACTGAAAATAATATTAAAATTTAGAAAGGATTGGTAAAATTTTAAAGTCATGACTGA
The DNA here is from genome assembly GCA_018342035.1 of Solanum appendiculatum. Taxonomy (NCBI): domain Eukaryota; kingdom Viridiplantae; phylum Streptophyta; class Magnoliopsida; order Solanales; family Solanaceae; genus Solanum; species Solanum appendiculatum. Next base: position 36,539 of record JAGDQO010002778.1, read on the forward strand.
TATATAACAAGAAGTAAAACAATAATTTTAATATAATCTTATTGAATTATCGATTTAATCATTAACAAAAATTATAAAATCAAACCGATAACCGATAAAAGATTTTACAAAACCGTTTAAAAATCTGTTAATCCAATAACTCAATAGCGACAAATCAATATTATTTTTATCGATTCGATTTATTGATTAAATCAATTTTTACACACACTTAATCTAATTTACTAAATAACATAAACTTATTGAATAGCATATAAAACTACTGATATTACTGCTTCAATAAAAACGCATCATACCTTACTTTTTTTTTTAATTAGAGTGCTGCATTTTTTTACATAAATTTAATTCAATCTGAATATCCATGCAGAGACAAGACGATTCTTTGCCCGCGTAACTTTTTTTTTTGGGAGGGGGGGCGGGGGGGGGGGGCAGGAAAACAATTTGGCTTTATAGGTTTCATAAGAGCAAACTATTGCACTGAAATTCAAATAACATCAACGAAAGATATTCAGGAAAAAATACAACCACCTATACATACATCCTACATTCATAATTTGAAACTAACCTACGAATATGTAGAGTCAATTTCAATAGCTATTTGTTCCGTCCTCTATATTAATTCCTCCAATTTGGTGTGAGAAAGTCACAATTAGCTTAGTATACAATATTCTCACTGTCCAATTCAGTCGCTTGTGAATACTTGTACCCTGAAATACATTGAAATCGCCCTACCTCCACGTGGAATAATTCGAACAAACTGCAATTACTAAAATAACATAAAAAAAGACCACAAGCAGACCTTGTTGGAACAACAAATTAAACTAGTTGACCATAGAGGTTGTTTTAGCTTCTCTTATATATATATGTATGAAGTCTTAACAGTTGGGTCGGCCCTCATTTATTCATTTCAGTATATTTGGTGTTTGAAAAGTAAATAAGCAGTCAAATGAAGTGGCTGCTTCAATTATAATTCTTTCATTACAAAAATAATCAGATAAATGTGGGAATAGTCATTTTTCAGAATTAATGTTGTCAACATCTCCAGCTATATATTATTGATCATGAACTCACTGTTTCCTGTCTTGGTATTGAGTATGAAGGAAACCTATAAGAAAAGAGGCCAGCTATTGTCGATACCATGTACCATCGAGCAGAAGCAATGAATGAAAATTCTATGCATGTATGCTTCTCTTTTTTCTTTTTTGGATTCAGGCATATGCTTCGAGGGGATACATAGCTGTAGCAATTGATTCTCGATACCATGGAGAATGTGACAACATATCGTGATGTAAGAACAGGTGCATTTGCTCTTTGCTTCAGTTTTACTCTTGGTTATCTTCTCATACAAAAAAGTACACTCAGGTCCAATGGCTATGGGCGAACTGTCCTACATTTGTAGTATATACAATTATTTTGAATATAATTCGGAGGGGTAGTTTTGTCTAGTGTGTGTGGAATTTTTGTACTACTATTTCAATTGTTTCTTTCTTCTTTTCTTGATCAAATAAGTAGCCTTTTGAACGTGAAGTTGAAATTTTGTTTGAACGGACAATTTGAATTTTAAAAAAAATTGTACTTTTTTTCATAAACATGAAAATGTCGTAATTTATTGAAAACTATCAAAACTTCACTAACTCCTATACAATCTTATCAAATAAGTAATTTATTGATTCTTTTCAGTTAGTATTGGTCAATTTTCCTTGTGTCCATCTCTGAAGCATTGCCAATGCTGCCTTAGGTTGGTCCATTGGAACCATATGACCTGCATCATGAACCTTGAGGAGTGTCAAAGGTCCATGATTCTTTTGAACTCCTTTCTCCTCACCATCTACTGTAAAATTGATGGATGGTGCAGCACCAAAGTCTCTTTTCCCAGACCATTCCATTGCATGCACCCAATTCGAGTTCCCTATATAAACGTCAACAAATCGTGATAGTTTAGTTGTTAAACAATATGAAGAGTTACAGTTCTTGAATGGTCACTCAACTAATAGTTATTATATCAGAAAGTCACTTTCTTTGTTAAAGAAAATTGAAATGTATAACAACTATGAGTTGAATGACCATCTGAGAAATCAAGGTAAATGAAGTTTACCGAGCCAGTTGCACATAAGGTCATACTCTCCAGCGTAAATGAGTAGATTGATACCATCCTCAAGAAGTGGAGGAATACCAACTACAAAACTCTTCATCATATCCGTACCCAACGCCTGTTTAACTATAGAACTACATGACACAAACTCAATGTCACCAACACCAAGGGCACGCTTAACTTGGTTGTCGTTGAGGTAAGTTTCCATCCTCGAGAAGTCATAGCAAAGGTTACCTTCACAAGTCTTCCGTATATCATAGTACTGCGACATGTGAAGGGTCATAAACCGTTTGATTGTTAGAAATCAAATGTACTTGTAGTTATATGATGATGACTCTGTTTTCACATAGGAACCAAAAAAAACCCGAATTTTCCTCTGCTTTCTTACATTTTTGTCACCCACAATATCCATTATACTACTGAAGATTTTTGTGCAATCTTGAAATGCATACAAGCAAGCATATTCACCACCATTTCCTACCAATATTTTCACAGAAAACGATTGATAACGACAATGTAAATGATATTTTACGCCATCAAATTACCTTAATAATGCAAATGGAACAAAAGCATTACCACAAGACTTAATTTGTTGATGACATTTCGGATATAATTTGTTTATTTCATCGTAATCAGTTTGATTGATCAATTTCATATCCAAAGCATAGTCAGTATACGCCTTGAACTGGATTTCTGGATTTGTCATTCCATTTCCGATGGCAAATCCCTGATCGAATAATTCATTAAGTAGACATCAGTATCTAAGTCCAAATTAACCGGAGGAGACTACTTATTAAAGTAAGAAAAAAAGAGTAGTATACCTTAAGGTTTATGTGAATTCCTTCTTTCTTTTTGTTTCCTTGGTGAATACGAGAAGCAAATGCAGGGATATAATGCCCTGCATATGATTCTCCAGTAATGTACAAATCGTTATTTACATACTGTGGATGCGCGTTAAAGAAGGCCTATAATCAAATACAACGTCTATTTAGTATTAATACGAATCAAAATTCGTATAAGAAAAAAGAAAAAGGGGAACCAACCTGTATGAAGTCATAAAGGTCATTGCTTATATCTGTTTCATTGTGACGAATATCGCGATTATCAGAAGTATAACTAAAACCAGTTCCCGTTGGTTGATCAACATATATAAGATTTGAGACCTTTAGATTCCCAGAGACTATGTCAATATGAATGTTATTCTTAAATCTTAACTAGAACTAGGATCAAAATGTAATTCATCAAATAATATAAAAGGAGAGTAATCGATTATGTTGCAAAAAGAGCAAAAGGACAGATACGTCACATATTATCGTACAAATATCTTGAGAACAATAGAGGAGTATTGGTTGGCACCAATATCGACATCTCTATGTGGATTAGAGTCATTGGTTGTAGTACTTTAAGGCTCGAGTAGAGTTTTTCTATTGGTTAATGTATTACCTTTGTAACTTATAAATTGTAGTTTTATATAATTATTGTAAGGGATCTGATCCTATGAAATACAATAGTATTACACTTATTTTTTTGTGTTCCAAGCTTTTCATATTTCACAAATGGGTCGTTTGGTAGAGTGTGTAAAAATAACGTTAAATAGAGTGTATTAGTAGTGCTTGCATTAGTAATGCTTGTATTAGATATGCTTACATTAATTATACATAGAATATTTTTTATACATTGTTTCATTTGATATATTAAAAAAATATGCATTGTATAAAAATATTTATATACAAAAGTATCCTCCATAATTATGGTTGAAAAGATGTAAAAGTGCTTTTGAACATAGCATGAAAAAAGGTACTACTAATACACAAAGCTAATGCAAGCATTATTTTTATTAATACACTCTACCAAGCGACCCCTTATCGATTATATTAATTGTTAAACACCGAATCTAACGAGTTGGACTAAAATATATGTCTTGGACTTTATATAAATTTAATCGTACTATTTTCTCGATAAACACCAAATACTATGAAAGTATTTAAAAATTATTTTAACTTAAAATCACCTAAAATAAGCTAATCCAAACAGAATTAAAGTTCAATATTTGAAATTCTTCAGATGGTCTGGTATGTTTTGAACCAAATAACTGTCATTTTCCCATTTTCTAGCTGTTTTCCGAAACTGTTCTTGATGGTAGAATAATAGTTTATAAATAGGGTATCGTTGGAATTTTGTTTATAATAAAACTAATAATATTTATTAAAAATGAAGACGTGTTCTTTAAATAAAAGGGCGTGTCTTTAATTATTTGGTTATAACTAATCCTACTTAAGACCAATTTCTTTCTATTCCAACGTACCTTTTGCATACTATCTTTCTTTACAGCAATCTCCCAAAAAAAAAAATCGCAAAAAAATCAAGTTTAAGTTCTTCACTACTTTCTTCGTGTAGAAATTCTTAAGATTGTGATATCCACTAAAACGATATGTGTACAATCTCTCTCACAAAAAAGAGCGAGCAAATATTGGTTTTAGAAAAATGTTACACACATATTTCAAGCCTTTAATATTGTGTTTATTGTTCATACTGCCAAACCTTCACAGAGCATAAATATATATTTTTGTATCATAATATTTTTTAAGTTTTTAAGTTATATAAAGTATGAGGTATGACTTGAATTTCTAAAGAATTTAAATTCGACTAAGCACAAATCCAATTGTTATTGAACAAAAATTTAAAATTAACTCATTTTCAAAAGCAATTTAATTATGCAATTTCAAAGAAGATGGCTCTTCTATTAAGCCGACAGAGACAATTTCAAAAATGAGTTGTTAAACTTTGGAACGCTGCTCACATGGTAGGGATCAAAACTTTTGAGTCAAACATTGAAACTTCACATGTCATAGTAGGGCCAATGCTTTAAAACCAAAGTCCCTTGTTCTTATTATTATTGGTGTTCGATATCTACAGTAGAATTGATTAAATTTAAATTTGCGTATTCTAAATTTATTTTTTAAAAGTGACGTTTTTAATAAGAGTTTTTTCATTTTCAATGCTCGAATCCCATATTTCTTGCTAAAGATAGAAGAATCTTAATCATTCATTAGAGAAAGTGTTAAAAGTAAAAAATAGTAATCATTGAACAAGTTAAAAATTGAACTGATGTTAGTTAATTCTTTAATTAAAGACATACCACCACATAAATTTAAAGATCATGTGATCACGGTGGAACTTAATTTCACTATATAAATTTTCATTGTAAACCAAAAATGTCGTTGAAACTCTATTTTATATAATATTTTTAGAAAATTCACCTAAAGAAAAAAAAAATGTTATTGACGCCATTAATGATTTTATAACAATAATTGGAAGTATATCGATTTATTACTATTTTCCACTGTGATTTTACAAACTTTGAATCATGTAAATAACTTATACACAAAAACAAATAGAGAAAATTATCTAACATATATAATCAGAAGATGTCATAGTTTTAAAGTTTGAAAGAAGATAGAGCACTAAAATTCACATGAGTCAATAAGCGTTAAACTACTACAAATTCATAAATTTTTTTTACTAATTAGTCAAACCTAATGACCAGTAAGATGTTAAATTAAAGAAGATTAGTCAGTAGTACTAGTAGAGAAAAGACTTTGCATGAGAGCAAAATATTCAAAAACAAGTTGCTAATAATTACCTTCTCTGTTTTAATTTGTTTGTCTGATTCTTACTGGAAACACAGTTTAAGAAAATAAAAACATTTAAATCTTGTAAGCCTAAACTAAAAATATATATAGTGTATCAAACTATCCGTTAATCTTGTAATTTAAAAAATGTCAATTAAAATTAATAAGTTACCTTGTCCCAGCCAAATTCATTCCAGACAAGAGACATGTTATCTGATATTTTAAAAGGTCCATTTTCATAGAACAAAGCCAATTCACTGCTACATCCTGGCCCTCCTGTTAGCCACATCACTACTGGATCAGCCTTGTTGCTTCTTGATTCAAAGAAAAAATAGAACATCCTATACACCACAAAAAAAAAAAAATTCATTAATTAAAAACATTAGTATAATATTGATGAATAGAATAAAAACAAAAGAGTCTCAATGATGACACTACTATACATTTCCTTTCTATCCATTTATGTGATACAATCCAGATTTTGACAGTCAAAATATTGAATTTTACAAGTTTTTAAAATATTATAAGTCACAATAATTGACAATTCAAAATATTTAAAAGATATAAGATAAATGAATAAATTATAATAAAAAAAGACCTAGTTTAAATTTTGAAATCTGAAAGGTCTCACATAAATTTAGACGAATGAAATAAGTCAATAACAATCATAGATAAAAAGGATTAGATTTCTCATCTGATAACTAATACTTATCATCTCATTAAGTCACATTTCTTTTTCACAACAATTTTCTTCAATCAAAAAGTAATTTTTTGAGATAATAAATATCAATGAGTGACCATCTAAGAAATTAACTCGAGATAGGAAACAGAACTTTGCAGCTTTAGTATGTGGAAGATGATAATAACCAGCATGATGACCTAAATCTTGAACAGTAGCACCAGAATGACCAAGATAAGATAAATTCAACTTCTTTTCAAATAGTCTGTGTTGATCAGTAATAAGAGGTGATATTTGATCTTTTGAAGAAACAATAATATTTATGTCATGTTTAGGGAATAAGTTAAGTTGTCTAATGAATTTTTCAGACATTTTCTTAGGATCATTGGAATCCAAGAAAAACTTTGATGAGGATGAAAGAACATGTGAAAGAAAAAGAAAAAAAATAGTAAGGAAGAGAAGAGAGAATATTGAAGAAGCCATTTTAAGATTTGAATGAAGAATATTATGATGTATGTATATGATATATCTAAGGGGAAATATGAGTGTTTTTTATAAGAGAAGGGATAATTGATCCTAGAGAAAATTATACTTAGTTTTTTTGGCAGTTTATGTGGTGAAGTGATAAAGTTGTTTCTGATAATTGACCACAGAGAAAATACATTGAGATTTGATTCTGTAATTTTTTACAAATTTATTTATATTTTTTTATTAAGAAAAAAGTTTAAATATGTCATCAATTTTTTTTTTTAAAAAAACTTATTTATATCATCCATTAATAAATGAGCTCAACCATGCCATTGTATTTAGCGGTCCAATTTGATAGTTTTGCAAAATCATTTTCTCCACGTGTTCTCTTATTAGAGATTCAGGTCACCAAAATTAAATTGGCTAAATTTAATTAAATTTGAAATTAAAAACCGACTCACCCTTAGCCCATTTCCTTTTTATTTCGGAGAAACTGCATAAATGGGCCATAAAACTCAAAATAATTACATGTTCATACCTTAATCTAAAGTAATTCAAGATATACCCATTCTCTCAAAAAAACATTACAACCCATACTCCATTCATTAAGACTGATAATTTTCGCTTAACTGATATTAAATCAGTATCATATACTGTATTTGTCAAACTATGCTGTACCAGCACTGTGAGCTTGAAACAGATCAACAATGGAAGATTGAGAAGGAAAGAAAAACAGAGAAACTGATTTGTAGAATGTAAAGCTTGAGTAATCTCATTTCATCAAAGAAGTATATATGTACATCGAGTGGAAGCTTCTAGACTAGAATACATTGAATACATGTGCTGACTAACTTTGTAATAGAATTAAAACTAAATCTATAACTAACTATGTGAGTTGTACAGTAATAACTAACTATGTGAGTTGTATAACTATGTGGGCTGTACCCTCCCCCCCCCTCCCCCCCGTTGGTGGTGGAGACAATACTGCCAACTTGCCAAGGATTAAGGAGTGCTCGATTCCTGTTAAGGCTTTGGTTAGTATGTTAGCCAACTGCTCTTGTGTAGCAATGTGATGTAACGATATGAGTCCTTGCTGCAAAACATGTCTCACAAAATGACAATGGACTTCAATGTGCTTTGTTCTTTCATGAAAAACAGGATTCCTTGCTATATGTAGTGCATATTGACTGTCACAGAAAACTGAAATAGGTTTTGGAAAAGGAACATCTAATTCAGTAAGCAGCCTACTGAGCCAAACCAATTATCCTACTACTTTTTCGAGGGATCTGTATTCAGCCTCTGCTGATGATAGGGAGATAGTTTCTTGCTTCTTTGATTTCTAGCTTATTGGACTGCCTCCAAGCAACACTATAAACCCACTTACAGACTTCCTGGAGTCTGGACATGAGGCCCAATCTAAATCACAATAGCCCTTCATAGTGAAATCTGCATCCTTAGATAAAAACAAACCCAATGTAGGATCAGAGTTCAAATATCTTAGGAGATGAAAAGCAGCCTCCAGGTGTGGCTCTCTAGGGTTCTGCATGAATTGGCTTAGGCGTTGGACACTAAAAGCAATATCCAGCCTTGTGTTTGTAAGAAAGTTAAGCTTTCCAATTAACTTTCTATAGTAAGTACCATCCGTAAGGGCTGGATCTTCCTTTGCTCTCAGCTTGGCATTAGGATCAAGAGGGGAAGCCAGGGAGCTCAGATGTAAGCAGTCATACTCCTTTAGCAAGTCAAGAACAAACTTTCTTTGTGAAACAACAATTCCCCGGTCTATGTGAAGAACCTCTATTCCAAGAAAATAGTGAAGCAATCCTAAATCCTTAATCCTGAATTTGTTGTGTAGATAAATCTTTAAGTGTGCAATCTCATTAGTGTCTGTTCCTGTAAGAACTATATCATCAACATACACAGCCACATAAACTAAGGAGTTCTCTTTCTTTTTATAGAAGAGAGAATAGTCATACATGGAGTGAGTATATCCTCTAGAACATAAAGCTTCAGTAAGCTTAGCATACCACTGCCTACTAGCCTGCTTGAGTCCATAAAGGGACTTGTTCAGTCTGCATACCAAATTAGGAGCCTGGACTGCAAGTCCAAGTGGTACCTCCATGTACACTTCCTCATGTAGATCCCCATGAAGGAAAGCATTATTTATATCCAATTGATACATATTCCACCCTTGCTTAATTGTTGCGATCAATAAGGCCCTAACTGTAGTCATTTTTACAACAGGGGAGAAAGTCTCAGTATAGTCAATGCATGCTTGCTGTGTATAGCCTTTGACAACAAGCCTTGCCTTGAGCCTTTCAATGCTGCCATCTGCCTTGTGCTTCACTTTGTATACCCACCTGCAACCTATGGCTATCTTCCCATGAGGCAGTGGAACTAGATCCCAAGTACAGTTAGAGTGTAAAGCATCAAACTCTTGTGTCATGGCCGTTTGCCATGCAGGATCAATGGCAGCTTCCTCATATGAAGTTGGTTCCCTATCAATGCAAACATTTCTAACAATATCTTGACTAGCAGGAACTAAAACACTATGAGCCAAGTGGTGGTGATTAGAGAAAAGTGCTTGGAGGGAAGAAGGGGAAGGACTAGTGCTTGAGGTTTGAGGAACAGATAGCTTAAGTTGAGATATAGAGTGAACATAGTCATTCGTTTGGCTTGGGAGTCTTGTGCCTTCTAGTGGATCTCCTAGGTTCTTGTTGTTGGAGGACATGGGGTTGATTGACAATTAAGGGTGCAGAAGGCATAGAGGAGGAAGGCATGGATGCTGTAGGATTAGGTGACAAATTGCATGCATCAGTAGGGCCAATTAAACTATTTAGATATCCTGTGTGCCATTCTTATCAAAGTTATCTAAAACATCAATATAAGAAGGTGATTGAATTAAAGAGAGGTGAAACAGTGGTAGGTGAAGGAGTATGAAAAGGAAAAATATTTTCATGAAAAACAACATCTCTGGAGACATGTATCTTTCCTGTGGACATATTTAGGACCTTGTACCCTTTTGTCTCATGAGGATATCCAATAAAAATATGAGGAGTAGTTCTTGGTTCTATGTGGTATGGGTACAGTAGGGTAGAAAAGACATCCAAAGCTTCTCATATGTGAATAAAAGGGCTTTTAGTGGTATAGGATTTCATAAGGACATTTTTTGTTCAACAGGGTGGATGGAAGTCTATTTATGATGTATGTTGCACATATGATGCATTCTCCCCAGTATTCAGTAGGTAGTTTAGACTGGAACATTAGTGCTCTAGCAATCTCAAGTAGGTGTTTGTGTTTCCTTTCCACCACACCATTTTGTTGTGGGGTATAGGGACAAGTTTTCTGGTGAAGGATTCCTTTGTCTTGAAAGAAAGTAGTTGCTTCTACATTGACAAATTCCAGACCATTGTCTGTTCTGATTGCTTTGACAGTGGTTTCAAACTAATTTTCTAGCATAGCAATGAAAGCTTTTAGGGTTTGCAAAGCATTGCTTTTAGCACTTAATAACTGAGTCTGCGTGGATCTACTGAAATCATCCACAATGGCGATGAAATATTTAAAATAGTTGTATGTTGATGTATGGTAGGGTCCCCACATGTCAACATGAAGCAACTCAAATGTGTGTGAGGTTAGTGTGGTTCTTGGTTTAAAGGGCAGACTTTCTTGTCTTGCCATAGGGAAAATTGAACACATAAAAGGTTGTTAGGCTGAGAACTTAACAGGGATAGTAGGGATATCCTTCATTTTGACAAAAGGGAAATGTCCCAGTCTATTATGCCACACAATGTCTACATTATTTCCAGCATATGATTGAGAACCAAATACACAAGCATAGGAATGTGAAGCAGGAGCAATTAGTAAGTTCTCAGCTGTCAAACATGAGTTTCCTTTATTGAAAATAGGAATACATTGTTCATTATCTAAAGTCTGAATGGAATGTCTATTACTACATATATTACAAGTACTATATGGAATTGAACTATTACATGTAGGAGAAGGAGAATTGAAAGAATTGAAAGATTTCTTCAAGCAACTTGGACACGGGAAGTAAAGACCCTCTTCTGCACTACCAATCACCAGAGGCCTCTTCATTGAAGGGCATGAAACAAGAAGTTTTGTTGAAACTAACAGTGTAGTAAGAGTGTGTAGTCATAGCATGAATGGGAATCAAGTTATATTTAAAAGATGGCACAAATAGGACTTTGTCTAAATTGATCATAGGTCCTAATGCTACACTACCAATTTGAGTCACCTTAACCTTGTATCCATTAGGTAGAGCAACCAACAAAGGATATGGTAGAAAGGTAATGTTGTGTAAGAGAGATTTATTAAAGGTCATATGGTTTGAGTCTCCTGAGTCCAATATCCATGAGTCAAATTTGTTTTTGAAACAATCACATGACAATTTTCCAAAGTCAATAGAGGAAGTACAGACTCTGATACCTGCAAAGTCCACTACTGGTCCATTAGCAAGAGCTGAGTTGGTGTTGGATCCCTTATTTTCATGGTCTCTGTGGAATTGTTGAAGCATGCCTTGAACATGACCATATTGGTCTTTGGTCAGACTCACATTATACATCTCATCATGTTGGTCCACTACTAACCCTTTTCCAGGAGTGAAATTTGTGTGCAATGAGCATTTGCCACATCTCTATTGCCAGATCCTTTGTTATACCTTTGATTAGTCTTGCAAAAGGTGTTAGGCCTCTGAGCTGAATTGTTGTAGGTGTTACCTCTTTGATTCGGATTTGGAGAGCTCGAACTAGGTGGATATCCATGGAGCTGATAACACTTCTCAATAAGGTGACCAGCCCTTTTGCAGTAAGTGCAGAATCTATCCTGGTATTGGGACTGAGAGGGACCATGTGAGCTACTAAGGGAATAGTTAGTCTTGTAGGATGAAGAAGGCTTACCAGTTCCAACCTGTAAAGCAGTAGACTCTACATTGAAGTGATTGGAAGGTTTGATTTCCCTCTGGTGTTCATCTTGAACTAATAGAGAAAAGGCTTGAGCCATAGTTGGTAATGGAGTCATCATAAGAATGCTGCCACGGATCACTGTGTACATCTCATTCAATCCCATGAGAAATTGTACTAGTCTTGTATCTTGTTCTGCTTTGTGCACAAGTGCCTTTGCTCCACAAGTGCAATTGCAGGTGCACTAAGCTTTGGCATTCAAAGTGCTAAGTTCCTCCCAGAGCTTTTTCAATTTAGTATAATAACCAGTAATATCGAGAGAGCCTTGCGACAAGTCATTGATCTCTCTTTGGATTTGGTACAACTTTGCACCATTTATTTGTTCATATCGATCTTCCAGTTCTGTAACACCCCAGAATATTTTTTAAGTTAAGACCGAACCATTCTTGGATTGCGTATAAGGTCATACCGAGTGATTCTTAATTATTCTTAGATTCTAAGGTTTATTCCTTAGTGTGGGAATGAATTTGAATATGAATTATGGTCACTAGAATCCCCTAGCACAAAGTTGAGTTGGAAGCTTCCCTACCGAGTGAGTTTTAACCTAAGAATTCTACTTAGGACAACTTCAAACGATCATATCTTCCAGTACCTAATGAATTAGGTGGACCATCACCTATCAAATTAAAGGTCTTTGAGTCCTCTTTCCAACGCCACCAAGTTTGCCTTTTTTCAAGCTTGTAGTAAAATGTTATGGCCATTTTACCAGAGACTGTCATATCAGAATTTTCTGAGTTTGTAAACGACGGCTCCTATGTACGGGCCGTCAATCAATCGACGACCCGTACTATCAAACCGTCAAAAAGAGTTAAGAGGCTCAATTTTGGGTTCCCTTTTCTACGGATCCATTCTACGGCCGTCGAAACTTCTACGGGCCGTAGATTGGACCCGTAAATGGACTTTTGAGATTGAAATTTAGTATTCAATCTACTGATTGGATCTACGGTCCGTAGAAACTTCAACGGATCGTAGATTGGACCCGTATGATGAAGTTTTGAGCTAAAAAATTCAATATTCATTTCCACGGATGGAATCTACGGTCCGTATATCAATATTTGAGTCTTTCTGATGGTTTCAATATTTGAAGTTTGAGTATTTTCAGCATTTAACTATTTTAATCTTTCATTTGTGTTTATGAGTTTATTCATGCTATGATAGGAGCCTTTGAGGCTCGAGTTAAGTCTTCCGCTGAGTAGTAAGCCAGGTCAAGTGTTCGCTTAGGGATTAGTAATGGTTCTCAAGTGCCGGCCACGTCCAGGGTATAGGCTCGGGACGTAACAAGTTCTCTCCATAATTCTGTAGAATCCTTGACATACTCAACACTATCAGCAATTTCTTTGGACAAAGAGTTCAAGATCCAAGAGGTAACAATGTCATCGCATTTCTCCTATTGCCGAAATGATGAATCAGTGGATTGAGGGTGTGGGCAATCCTCATTAATAAAGCCTAACTTGTTCTTCACTTAAAGTGATCGCAAAACACTACGCCTCCAGGAACGAAATCCAATTCAGTGAATTGGACTGGCACAAGCATTTCTCCGGGGTTATCGGAAGGATGCATATAGATAGGGTGGTTGGAGTCAATGGAGGCACTGGTTGAACCACCGGATTGACTAGAACTCGTAGCATCCGCCATAGATGAAGGAAAGAAAGAACAGTAGAAAAAGAATGAAAAGCAACAGGAGCAAAGATCTACACAATCGTAGATCGAAGATGGTAAAACAATGAGCACCTCAGAACCGAGTGAGCTCTGATACCATGTCAAACTATGCACTACCAGCACTATGAGCTTGAAACAGATCAACAATAGAAGATTGAGAAGGAAGGAAAAACAGAGAAACTGATTTGTAGAATGTAAAGCTTGAGTAATTTCATTTCATCAAAGAAGTATAAATGTACATCGAGTGGAAGCTTCTAGACTAGAATACATTGAATACATGTGCTAACTAACTTTGTAACAGAATTAAAACTCTCTATAACTAACTATGTGAGCTTTACAGTAATAACTATGTGAGCTGTACAGTATAATACTTAATAGTATTGTTATCATTAATACTTAATAATATTGTTATCATTAATGCTGATAATAAATCAGTGTGTGTGTGTGTATATATATATATATATATATATATATATACTGCATTGGTATCATTAAGGTTTCTTGTTCAGAAATTACTCATTAATCCATGATACTATAAGAGTATAATAAGTGTTACGGTTTGAGACTGAAAACTGTACTTTATCAATAACAAATCGCGATCTCCATTTCCCTATCGTATCATATATAAAAGGCATTGTATCACATTTTTTCCATGACGATATAATGGCCTCTATTGTAGAAATAAGCAGTTAGGCTGATCAACTCAATCAAATAGTAGCATCCAAGCATTTAATGTATAGAAAATAGTAGGGCAAGATATACCCATTCAACCACCTGAACAGATAAAAAAGTGAAGCACCATTTGACCTAATTCCCTACTTTGTCGATTACTCGTCTAGTCGATTCCTAAAAGTGCGTAGATAGAAGACCCTTTTTTTTTAAATGTCTTGTTTTTAGGCCTCCACCCCAGTCGTCTATGAAAAATTTATAGGATTAACTTATTCTAATTTCATTTTTGTAAAGTTTTAACTTAAGAAGAAGTATCACAAGTTTGATACAGCCCATGCCAAAATCAAAATAAATAAACAACGAACGTCACCCCCTTTTTTTCAAGTGAAAGTTTTGAAAAAAAAGTTTTTCCAATTAAAGAGACTACTTTGAAAAAGGATTATTGCGTTTTGGTGTTCCAAGTCACCTTATTTAGATCCCTAATCAAAAGGAAGTTAATTCTTTATTTTGTTGGTGTGCGAACTAGAAATCCGGGTAAGGAATTCTATTGACCGAGGGGAACACATCAAACACCCCTCGAGTTCCATGGTTCTAGCACGGTGGCTTGATTGACTTATTTATGACTTGAATTGAATTTTTGATATATTATGCTTATGAACTTTATAAATATGCTTATTACCCATTTCCTTTGATTTATTATAAACTGCTTTAAAATGTTTTGTTTTATTAGTGTGTGGTGTATTGGTAGCAGCGCTTTCCAACCTTACCACAAATTATTTATTTGTTTATTATTCAAGACTAAAATTAGTGTAATGTTCTTCAAGTATTAAAATTTACTTATTATTATTGTCGGCCTAATCATGTTCCTAACTATTCAATTAAAAGAAATTTAATTATAAAAAAATTACTTAAAATCCAAATTTTTCTTATAAAGTCGAAGGACTTTAAATTATTTTATTAAAAAGTAAATCGTTGTGACTCACTAAAGACATAATTCAATAACCAAATATTAATTACATAGATCAATATAAAATCGTTAATTTAATACTCTAATAATAATCATAACTCAAACAAAATGCAAAGAAAGTTAGAGATTTTATTTGACTTTATTTTATTTTCTCAACAACAACAAAAAGATATTAGGAGAAATAACTTAATTCAATAGAACTAATTCTCATCTAAATACCAACTAATTATATAACGTAGAATATCGAGTTTCGTATTTTAATCAAGAGCAAGATGAAAATTAAGCCTTTAAGCATGCGAGAAATAATCGTATGTTATAACAATTTTGCTCTAAATTTAATGATATAAAAGTTCTCAACCTATTTCATATTATAATGTCAAAGTTAGACACATATAACTTGGACATTTATTACATTGGATATCTTATATAATCGTGAAACCAACTTATACAATAAAAATTAAGTGTTAAATTTTTATGAAAATTAATTCACGAAAAGAAAAGACTACAATCAGGAACCACGAACGCAAACCTCGAACTTTACCTTTGGTTTTTCTCTAATTCTTGTTGTGCCTTTTGATTTTTTTTCTTTGGCTGTTGTCCGTGTGTTTGTATTTGGGTGTGTGTGTTTGCGTTTTTGATTGCTGCATGAAATGGGTATATGTATGTAGGAAGTGGAGTTGAGTGTTTTCTTTTTTCTATGTACGTAATAGTGGTATGAATGTGTGATGGTCTCTTTTTGTGTATGTAATGTGAGAGTAGGAAATGTGAGTTTGTAAGGTGTACTGTACGTGTGTGGGGATAATGGAGAATGGGTAGTGCACGTGCAATATGGATTCTTGCGCCACTCATGGATGGATAAGAGTCTGTTTGGATTGGTTTAAAAGTTGGTCAAACATATTTTTAAGTTATTTTTAACTTTTGGAAGTGTTTGACAAAGTTATACATAACTTAAAATAAATTAAAAGTGATTTAAAAGAAGTTAAAAACCAAAATTAGGACTCTCCCTACTTTTTATTTTTGACTTAAAAATTATTTAAGTTTGACTTTTTATTCTTTTTAACTTAAAAGCTACTTTTTTCTGGCCAATCCAAATGGGCTCTAAGAAAAGACACCAGCAAGTTGACTTAATAAACAAAATATTATATAGTTGTACAGTACTTGCCTCTCTAGGCTTATGTCTCGCCTTATGCTAAGTAAAATGCCTCGCCTCTGTTACGCCCCGAGCCTACACCCTAGACATAACCGGCACTCGAGAACCATTGCTGGGCCCCAAGAAAACCTTTGGCCAAGCTGAATACTTAGCGGAAGACTTACTCAAGCGATAAAAAGCTTAAAACAGAATTTTTGAACATTTAAACTTAACTCAAACTGTCTGTAAAATACTCAATAACATAAGTATTATAGTTTTTTTTTAAAAACATCTCAAGAAAAGTAAATACTGAAAGACTCCTCAACTCTAGCTATCTATGAAGCCTCTAACATTAAGATAGGTGTCAGGACAAGACCCACGACACCTCCACCAACTAATAACAGAAATAAAAGTGAGGCCCTCCGGAATGCAAAGAGGCTCACCAAAGCTAACTAGGAGTGCTAAGTGATCTCAATGAAGCGCCTATTGATGATCCTGAACACCTGTATCTGCATCATAAAAGATGCAGGTCGAATGACAACAGTACGTTTGAATGTACGAGTATGTAACATGGCTGAGTGAAATAAATAACTGAACTGAATGACTACAACAGATATAGCATGAACTCAACTGAATGTAAAAGATTAAAGGAATGAAATCATTTAAACTTTACAAAAGTATTTACTTATCTCTGAACTCAACATAAGAAGTGTTATATGAAAATATACTCTAACTTTACTGGGAGATTCTCTAACCGACAACCATCACTATGAGCTAAGTGATGATACAACGTTCTGTCCACGCTGCCAGAACTGTCCTATATCGTGCCGGGCTATAGAACACCTGAACTAAGTGGATCCACTAAGCTATAAGGATTCATTTAAAAAGCATGATCCTGAACCCATGTTGGCAAGACATGGTTTATGGGGGCTGTGAGTTGTCTGAACTCTCCCCCATATCGGTGCTCAATACAACTCCCAATGATATATACTCTTGCTCAAATGTATAAAAACATACTCTTTCTCTGGTTTGAGGTAATTGCTCAAACTAACCTCTTAAAAGAGGTAACTGCTTTGTACTTAATCTTTCTGAAAACTCTTTTACTTTTACTTTCTCAAAACAAAATAGTTTAAAACCATTGTTTATTGTGATCTGATCATTGATGACTCGGGAAGTCATACTGCATAAACAGTGATGGCATATATAGATGTCATACTACTTACACATTGATGACATACTCGATTGTTATATTAATCGTGAATCATAGTTCTTTTCTCGATATAACAATAGTACTTTCGAAACCATTTGTGTTCCCTTAAACTCTTGCTCAAATCTTGGTTAAAACTCTTTCTCAAAACTCAGTTTAAAACAAAAATATTAGCTTTAAAAGATTCTCAAACCTTATAACTCAAAATAGGGTTCATGCTTGAATATAGACATGAACAACTCAACTCAAGGATCTCAATGCATGACATATAGCAATTCAATAATTAGAAATAGAATTTCAAAAAGAATCAAGAACTCAGAACTCAACATCAACTCATCTCAAGAATACTCAAATCTAAGAATAGAACCTAGATTACTCTTTTACTGATTTGAAAGTAGATTTAGGGCGTGAGAACGAATTAGTCCAACACTATGATAGCCTTACATACCTAGAAAAACAAAGTTCTTGAAGAATTTTGGAGAAGAACTTGATTGGAAGACTTGAAACCCTAGCTTGAAGAAGAACGATCAAGAAAACCTTTCTTAAGATTCTTGAATTAGTTTCTTGAAAACTCTATGGCCAAGAATTATGATTTTCATTAATGATTCATAATTGTATAAAAGAATTTGAGTTGGAAAGAATGGAATTCTTAAAGAGGGAATTACTTACCTTGAAGAAGTATCTTGAAAAAGATTGAATTAATCTTGAAAAGGATTGAATGAATCTTGAATGGAAGTTCTATGCTTTGATTTTTCTTTAGAGTTTGAGAGAGAAGAGAATAGAGAATTAAGAGATGAAAATATGATTTTTTAGGACTTTTATTAGTCAAGAAATTCGCTTAGGGTTTTCTTAGAGGTAAAAAGACAAAAACGACCTTTTTAGTATTTTTTCGTCGGCTAATTCGTTACTGCATTGTATCAGGTTACTAAACTGGTCATAACTCTTTACTCGGAACTTGGATTGTTGTGAAATTGGTGGCGTTGGAAAGATGATTCAAAGATCTTCGATTTGATAGTTATGGGCCACCTAATTCTTTATGGGCTAAAAGATATGGTCATTTTAAGTTGACCTAAGTAAAATTCTTAAGTCAAAACTTACTCGGTAGGGAACCTTCCAGCTCAACTTTGTGCTAGGGGATTCTAGTGGTCTTAATTGATATCCAAAATCATTCCCACACTTATAAATTGACCTTAGAATCCAGGAATAGTTAAGAATTACTCGGTATGACCTTATATGCAATTCAAGAATGGTTCGATCTTAACTTAGAATTTTCCGGGGTGTTACAATATCTCCCCCTTGGGATCATTCATCCTCGAATGATGGTTAAACTGAGAATAGAGGGAAATGGGTTACTATCACTATATTTCTTGACTTCTGAACATGCCTACTAACATAGGCAGAAGTGATTCATACTGAGAGTTTTGAAACTGGACTCGAGCACACTTAGCATGAAGCTCACATAAGGTTTAAAAATCACAGGCCATGACATGAAACAAGAGTATCCGGGCACGAAGTAAGAATATGACTACTATGCCTTGAGTGATATAACTGGTAGCTTTAACACTTAGCAACACTTCTCAACTATACTCTCCTTTCTGATTACTACACTTTATTAGCTGCAAGTCATAGCTCCCACTAGTGTATATGACTACTTTTACAAACATCTAAGTCAATTTGCTTGCTCTTACTGTGTTCAAGCCTAATCTCTAAATCACAAGATGCTACACATGAGATGTTTATACTAATCTAAACCACAAGATTCAGGTTCTATACCTCTATAGGGAATCTCATCCCACAAATACTTTTCCTTATAACTACATTCAACCAACCTTGAGCCCATATCAAGAAACACCTAGTGCATTATGCATTTGTCCACATGTTATCAACACCTCATTCAAGCCTAGAACTATAACCACTCCATGGACTCCTACTAACTAACCTTCTAAGAATTTGTCATTCTCTCATCATCTCTACCAACTGAAATTTCATACATTACTATTAGGAACCACTACTTTCTCTCATTTAACTATTACTCTTAGTAAAACTTCATCATATTCCTTCTCCACCTTATAACCTTAAATGGAATTAAGAACACCACCACTACCATAATAAGAAACATCAACCCTCTCCTTCTATCATTAATCAACTACTACCATCAACATCACCCTCTTAACTAAAAAGGATCACTGAAAGAGCTTTAGGGTGAAAGATCATAAGCACGATTCCTTCAAGAATTCTGATATAAGAATATGCATGGCATAACATTATGTTGCTCCCCATTAAGATCAAATCATGAATTTGCGAGACTGAGCATACTATGAGACATGAGTGCTTATCTGAATCGGTTCTTATCATGAGGCTGATATCCATAACTTTATAGGGTAAGATTGAGATAATGGGCTAAAGTCTTTGACCCTAATTCTGGAAACTGAGCATGTATGTGAATCTCTCTGATGTGTATGAGCATAAGTCATGAACACAATCTTGATATAAGAAACATCAATAAGATATTGGAATAACGAAACTTTGAGGAATACGCAAGATTATGAATGGATTGATATATCTCTAAAACTCTTTCTGATTCTCAACACTTGATTTGGTTTCTCATCTTATCATCTCCCTCTTAGGTCTGAAGCGGACAGTTTAAAGCTATGGATCTATTCCATCATCTCTAAACTGGTATATATTCAATTTACTCTAATACTCAGGAAAGGCTTATCTTATGGCTACTGAACTCTCCATGTGCAGTTACTAAGATTCCTTCTAAGACCTCTTTTTGAAATGCTTCTCTGAACCTCTTCTCAATGGTTTATAAAGCTGCTTAGTCTAATTCTTAATAGTCTGACTTCTCCTTCTTATTCTGTTAATACCACCTTTCTAAGTTCATATCTACCAAACTACAGAAAACTCGAACTATATTTAAGAGGGTCATCATTAGTTATATATGACCTCTCCGACCAACTCTTAAGGGCAATAAATATTCCTTACATCAGCCTGCTCCACATTGATAACTCAAATATACTATATAGGTACACATAGAAATTATAAACTTAATTTGAACCTTGTCTGACTACATACGATCTCGGGTACACCTCTTAATGCTCTTGTTACTCTAATGACTTAGCTGCACTTTATTGCTCTCATCTAAAAGTCAGAGTCCCACACTTGTACCACTCACACTTATCAAAAAGTAACACCTTAATTCCTCACCTACTATATGTCAAATCTACCAGATCAAATCTCAAAGCTAATATCATCACCCTCATGTTGCCATCCTTTTTATCACGACACTAATCTCAAATTCAAGATTAGTGTCTATTACTAGACACGGATATCAATATAATTGCTCCCTTACTAAACTAACTTACAACTATTAGATAAACTTAAGAAACACTCACTCACTAAGATCTCATGACAAGTAGTCAATCTTTATCTCTTAGTCTACCTATCTACAAATTACTGTCATATTCCATTTCACAACTAAAGTACTATTTACCCATCCACTATACACCATTGCCTAATTAGTTCTATAACCCTCTGAATATCATGGGGCCCTCCTTTAAAAAAATCCATAGGCCTAGCTTAAATCTATCGCATCATGAATACTCGACTCTTCTATTCAATACTTATACTTGGTCAATACTAATGGGTTAACACCTCATCATAACTTCTCTCTATTTAAAGTATATTCTAACTTATCCACTTCTTAGTCTACTCATAAGGGAAAACTCCTCATTAATAAGTTCCTGGGTACATGACTGCAACATCATAGTCTGTCTCATCACTATTTTTCTTTCTTGGATTACTATATCTCTACATGCATTCTTCTAACTCTGGCACTTCTACTACTACTGACTCATAATATCTCAAATTACACTAGCTTCCTAGTGGAAATATTACCCAAGCATTCTAAAACACACTCCCCTCTTAAAAGGTATCATCTGAAATAAGACTTAGAGAAGAGAGTTTGGAGTACATCTCGCCTTTAGCTCAAACGCACGATTCATATGAATAAGAGTGCATTCTTTCGAATCTCAAACACTTAAGCTCACTCACAGGCTTCTCTCAAGCCCCTATGCTTTCTCATGACTTTCTCATGACTTTTATTGAGAGTAACTCATTGATAAGAATCTGGGCTTTACTTTTCAACTACCTTGAGTATGAAGGGTAGTCGAATGGATCTGAGAAACGCACGAGTTTGAATAAGTTCCTTATGATACAGTTCTATTGCACGATTTAGAGTAAGAAAGAAGGGAAATTTTTCTTAAATGACTGTAGTCCCTCATTTATAGAAGTGGGGCCCTCACAACCATAAATAAGATCCTATTGACACGGCTTCATAGCCACCATAGGACACTTGAACTCTGTGCTCTGATACTAAGTTTCTCACTCCCCAAGCCTACACCCTGGATATGGTCGGCACTCGAGAACCATTGGCGGTCCCCAAGCGAACCCTTGGTCTGGCAGAATACTTAGCGGAAGACTCACTCAAGCAATGAAAAGCTTAAAACAAAATTTTTGAACATTTAAACTCAAAGTAAAAACTCAACTCAAACTGTCTGTAAAATACTCAATAACATAAGTATTATAGATTTTTTTTAAAAAACATCTCAAGAAAAGTAAATACTGAAGGACTACTCAACTCTAGCTATCTATGAAACCTCTAACATTGAGATAGGTGTCAGGACAAGACCCACGACACCTCAACCAACTAATAACAGAAATAAAAATGGGGTCCTCCGAAATGCAAGGAGGCTCACCAAAGCTAACTAGGAGTGCTAAGTGATCTCAATGAAGCGCCTATTGATGATCCTGAACACCTGTATCTGCATCATAAAAGATGCAGGTCGAATGACAACAGTACGTTTGAATGTACGAGTATGTAACATGGCTGAGTGAAATAAATAACTGAACTGAATGACTATAACAGATATAGTATGAACTCAACTAAATGTAAAAGATTAAAGGAATGAATTCATTTAAACTTTACAAAAGTATTTACTTATCTCTGAACTCAACATAAGAAGTGTTATATGAAAATATACTTTCACTTTATTGTGAGATTCTCTAACCGACAACTATCACTGTGAGCTAAGTGATGATATAGCGTCTTGTCCACGCTACCAAAACTTTCCTATATCGTGCCGGGATATAGAACACCTGAACTAAGTGGATCCACTAAGCTATAAGGATTCATCTAAAAAGTATGATCCTGAACCCATGTTGGCAAGACATGGTTTAGGCTGTGAGTTGTCTGAACTCTCCACTCTATTGGTTCTCAATACTACTCCCAATTATATATACTCTTGCCCAAATGTATAAAAACATACTCTTTCTCTGGTTTGAGGTAATTTCTCAAACTAACCTCTTAAAAGAGGTAACTGTTTTGTACTTAATCTTTCTAAAAACTCTTTTACTTTTCTGAAAATCTACCTTTTCAAAAAAAATAGTTTAAAACCATTGTTTATTGTGATCTGATCAGTGATGACTCGGAAAGTCATACTGCATAAATATTGATGGCATATCTAGATGTCATACTACTTACACATTGATGACATACTCGATTGTCATACTAATCATGAATCATAGTTTTTTTCTCAATGTAACAATATTACTTTTGAAACCATTTGTGTTTCCTTAAACTCTTGCTCAAATCTTGGTTAAAACTCTTTCCGAAAACTCAGTTTAAAACAAAAATATTGGCTTTAAAAGATTATCAAAACTTATAACTCAAAATAGGGTTCATGCTGAAATATAGACATGAACAACTCAACTCAAGGATCTCAATGCATGACATATAAAAATTCAATAATTAGGAATAGAATTTCAAAAAGAATCAAGAACTCAAGAACTCAAGAACTCAGAACTCAACATCAACTCATCTCAAGAATACTCAAATCTAATGATAGAACCTAGATTACTCTTTTACTAATTCGAAAGTAAATGTAGGGCGTGAGGACGAATTAGTCCAATACTATGATTGCCTTACATACCTGGAAGAACAAAGTTCTTGAAGAATCTTGGAGAAGAACTTGATTGGAAGACTTGAAACCCTAGCTTGAAGAAGAACGATCAAGAAAACCTTTCTTGAGATTCTTGATTAGTTTCTTGAAAACTCTATGGCCAAGAATTATGATTTTCATTAATGATTCATAATTGTATGAAAGTATTTGAGTTGGAAAGAATGAAATTTTTGAAGAGGGACTTACTTACCTTGAAGAAGAATCTTGAAAAAGATTGAATGAATCTTGAATGGAAGTCCTATGATTTGATTTTTCTTTAGGGTTTTGATTTAGGGCTTGAGAGAGAAATTAAGAGATGAAAATATAAATTTTTAGGACTTTTATCGGTCAAGAAATTTGTTTAGGGTTTTCTTAGAGGTAAAAAGACAAAAACGACCTTTTTAATATTTTTCCGTCGGCTAATTCATCACTGCATTGTATCATGTTACTAAAATGTTCATAACTTTTTCTCGGAACTCGTATTGTTGTGAAACTGATGGCGTTGGAAAGAGGATTCAAAGACCTTCGATGTGATAGCTTGTGGGCCACCTAAATCTTTATGTGCTAAAATATATGGTCGTTTGAATTTGACTTTAGTAAAATTATGAGGTCAAAACTTACTCAGTAGGGAAGCTTCCAACTCAACTTTGCGCTAGGGGATTCTAGTGATTTTAATTTATATCCAAAATTATTCCCACACTAATAAATTGACCTTAGAATCTAGGAACAATTAAGAATTACTCGGTATGACCTTATATGCGATTCAAGAATGGTTCGATCTTAACTTAGAATTTTTTGGGGTGTTACAGCCTCACGCCCTCGCCTTTTAAAATATTGGTGACAATTATGTAATTAACGATTAAAAAATTATGAGGGATGAGTGGGAGTTGCCCTCAAGTTCTTAAGTTGACACTTTGGTCCATTGTATTAAATGAGGGGCAAAAGGGTAATTGACTAAAATTCTAATTTTAACTAAAAAGGGAGGAAGCCCAAAAGGAAAATAAAACTGCCATTTTTGCAGCTTCCCCCCGCGCCCGCACCGCACCGCTCGCTTCTACTCTTACTTCTTGTTCGTTCGTTCATTCTTTCTTCTTGTTCTCTTCATCTTTTTCTTCTTCTTCTTCTTCTTCTTCTTCTTCTTCTTCTTCTTCTTTCATTCATTCTTTCTTCTTGTTCTCTTCATCTTTTTTTTCTTCTTCTTCTTCTTCTTGCTCTTCTACTTGTTCAAGATTATTTTGTTACTCTTCATTGTTGTTGTTGGCTGCTATTCCTTCTTCTTCTTCTTCTTCTCCTTCTTCTTCTTCTTTCTTTGGTGATTGATTTAGCTAATCATTGGACCAGATTTTGTTCTATATCACTTGACATTACTTTATAAAGTGATTGTGATCAACCAATTTGGTTGGTAGGTAAAAATAATAGTTCTTTGAATTATTCATCATCTGGGTATACCTGCATATTTTTTAATAGTTTACATTCACTTTTTTAATAGATGAGTATATTTGTCGTAGAAATTTTTTTATTTTGTTACAATAGTTGACTCCGATTGGATAAGTCATATATTGCAACAGATAATAGTCATATGTTGCAACATATATCTTACCTCTTACAACACGAGACTTATCTCTCGCAACAGAATAGTCATATGTTGCACCAGATGACTTACTTCTTGCAACATATTATTTATCTGTCGCAATATAATAGTCATATGTTTAAACAAGAGACTTATCTGTCGCAACAGAATAGTCATATAATGCACCAGATGACTTACCTCTTGCAATATATTTATCTGTCGCAACAAAATAGTCATATGTTGCAACTGATGTTTTATCTGTTACTACAAAATAGTCATATATTGCAACATATTACTTATCTATCGCAACAGAGTAGTCATATGTTGCAACTTATGTCTTACCTCTTACAATATATATTTATCTGTCACAACAGAATAGTCATATGTTGCAACAAATGCCCTACTGTTGCTACAAGTATTCATATGTTGCAAAATACGACTTATCTATCGCAACAGAATAGTCATATGTTGCACCAGATAACTTACCTTTTGCAATATATGATTTATCTATCGTGCAACAAAATAGTCATATGTTGCAATAGGCGACTTATCAGTCGCAACAGAATAGTCATATGTTGTAACATATGACTTATCTATCGTAACAAAATAATCATATGTTGCATCAGATGACTTACATCTTGCAACATATGTGCCAGAATCGTCATATGTTGCAACATATGACTTATCTCTCGCAACAAAATAGTCATAGGTTGCAACATGTGACTTACCTGTCGCAACAGAATAGTCATATATTGCACCAGATGACTTACCTTTCGCAACATATGATTTATCTGTCACAATAGAATAGTCATATGTTGCAACATATGACTTACCCCTTGCAACAAATGACGTATATGTCGTAACAAAATAGTCATATATATTGCAACATATGAGTCATATGTTGCAACTTATGCACAAGTTGTATACTATCATTAGTACTAACTATTTTTTTGATAAATTTCTTTAGGTACCATTAATGGGGGAATTAATAACAATGGGGATTGATTGTTTTGATGAATGGATCGAGAAGAAAAATTAATATGTTTGGCATGGAAAGGATGATGTCATTAAACAGACGGTAGGATTGACTGTCGAAAGAGATGTTTTGAATGATTATTTTGTGAAAATTTAATCATTAGTTATTGTCGAATCAATTGTAAACCAAAAGATCTTGTCATCAGTTACATTCACAACACTTTTGAAAAGGAAAAGGTCTTACCTTTAAAGATAATCGATCAATGTAGTTTGCTTGTTTATCTAAGAGATGCAGTTAGGCCAATGTTAAGAGCGTATGTGGTTGAAAATCCTATTGAGGAGAATCACAATCTAGATCAAGGCCAACAAGATATGTTAAATGATGAATTTGATGTTGTGGACATGAATAATTATGATGTAATTAGAGAAGATGAAGTGAATGTGCCGGACTTTGGGGAGGACCAAACTCCTACGCCTATTATTGGGAGCAACAATGTAACTTGTTCTCAATCATCATAGGTGAGCAGTGTTCAAGATGATGAAATCGATTTTTATAAGGGAATGACATTCAACAATAAGGAAGAACTAGTAACTTCATTGAAGATTGATTGTTTGAAAAAGGATTTTAGACTCGCAAAGGTAATTAGTTCTCGTAATGTGTATTTTTTTAAATGTGCATATCCGGAGTGCAAGTTGTGATTGAGTGCTGTGAAATTTACAAGTAGCGACTGATTTTGTATTATAATATATGAAAAATATTATAGGTGTGGTTGAAGCATCTTACGAACCATAATTCACATGCCACAACAAAAGTCATAGATAAATACTTTGAAAACAGGTTTTCCAATGGTAAAGGCTCATCTACAAGAGATATGTCAAACCAACTCCGTACAAAATTGGGTTGTAAGGTAAATTATTGAAAGATTTATAAGGGAATGGAGATTGCTAAGTCTTTGAATAGGGGAACACATGAGCACGGGTAGGCAGTGATTGATGTGTACCGTTATATGCTTGAAATTGCAAATCTATGAAGCAAGATGACATTACCGGTTTATGAAAATAGGAGGTTCAAATACTTCTTTGTATCATATGCAGCTTGGATTATTGGTTTTCAACAAATGAGAAAAGTCATAGCCGTTGATGGGACATTCTTGAAGAGCAAGTATGAAGGAGTTTAGTTATTGGTGGTGGCACAAGATGCTGAGAATCATATATTTTCAGTGATTTTTTGTGTTGTGGATAAGGAATGTGATGCCTCATATCAATATTTTTTGAACAAATGAGAAGCTATGTAGATGATACCTATGAGTTTTGCATTATTTCTTATAGGCATCCAAGTATTCGAAAGATGGTTTTGACTATCTACCCCATAGCTCATTATGGATGTTGCATGAGGCATCTTGGGGAAAATATTTGAAATAACTCTCACAATTTAAAGGTAGTATCCCATTTTTATAAAGCAGCAAAGGCGTACGATAGATGTGAGTTCAATGACCGTTTCAATCAAATAAGAAACTTGATACCAAAGGCAGTTGAAACTCTTGATGCATCAGATTCCACATATGGAGCAAGGTATTCTGCCCAAAAATAGGTATATTATTGTTTTGTGTCTTGTTTATGTTTATTGTAATTTTATATTTTACTGATTGATTTTATTTTTGTCATATAGATTTAATATTATGACGTCAAACATTGCGGAGTTAGTGAATGCAATGTTTGATGTTGAAAGAGAATTTTCCATTGTCACTCTATTTGATGAAATAAACAAGATATTTGTACATTTATTATACTAGAGGTGTATTGAGTTGGTGAACTCAGCAAAAATATTTGTTCTTGCAATTGAAAAAGACATATCAAAGTATGTCAACTTGGACAAGAAGTTATTGGCACATCAATTTGCTAACTACAAGTTCAGTATTACTGGTCATGGTGATATTGGTACGGTCGATCTACAAAGAAGAACTTGTACATGTAGAGTTTTTGACTTGGACAAAATACCTTGTCCACATGCTATGACAACGCTTCAAGCCCAATATGGTGCACAATTTGGAAATCAAATTTATGAGTACTCATCTCTATATTATGGAGTGAAAAAATATATAATTGCATATTATGAGGAAATTCACCCGGTGTCTTCCGAAGATTGTTGAATTGTGCCTTTGAATATCTTAGAGAGAGAAATACCTCCTCCATATGTTGATCCAAGCAAACCTGGAAGAAGGCGATATAAGAGAAGGCGAGGAGTTGGTGAATCATTTCCAACAAGAAAATAAAGTGCTCCGTATGTAAGAATGTTGGCCATAAAAGAACTACATGCCCAAATTGAAATGCTCCATAATTATTGTTGAATTTTAATAAACTTATTTTTTTTATTTGAGGATGTATCTTAATTTGAATGAACTTATGTTATTTATATAAAATGTGTGTTTTATTTTGAACTACATGTTTTATTTTGTCACAATTATTGATGCATCTTTACAATTTTTAATTAACAATTTACAATAGAATTTGGCATCTATTCCGACAAATATCAATTCTATGTTACAATTTACAACAGAATTTTACATATGTTCCAATAGAGTTTTGCATCTGTTCCAACAGATGTCAATTCTGTGTTACAACTTACAATAAAAATTTACATATGTTCCAACAGAATTTTGCATCAATTCTAACAGATGTAAATTCAGTGTTACAACTTACAATAGAATTTTGTATATGTTCCAGCAGAAATTTGCATATGTTTCAACAGATATCAATTATGTGTTACAGTTTACGATAGAATTATCATCTGTTGCAACATATGCTAGTCGGTAGATATTTTGACTGATAAATAATTAGATTACAGTTGTCGTTAAGTGTCCACAATCAATGACTTTTCTACACTTTCATTGGCACAACTTTCAAAACACTATCATTACGAGGACATCATTACAACTCTTCATATTCCAAACTATTTCAAATCTCTTTCACTGAAGAAATCTTTTAAAAAATTTGTAAATCTTCGCAT
Organism: Solanum appendiculatum; assembly: GCA_018342035.1. Taxonomy (NCBI): domain Eukaryota; kingdom Viridiplantae; phylum Streptophyta; class Magnoliopsida; order Solanales; family Solanaceae; genus Solanum; species Solanum appendiculatum. The sequence continues at coordinate 65,568 of JAGDQO010002778.1, forward strand.
TTCAAACTTTTTAAAATCCAAAAGTTGCTCCTCTTTTTCAAAAGTTGGAGCTTCACAATCGTTATAAGAGAAATTTTTTGTAGACGAGGAAATAAACTTTTGCAAGAAGAGAAATTTTTTTACAACGAGAGGAAAAATATGAAGAGGATTGCAAGAAGAGAAAATTTATGTAATTACATTGAATCTCTTCCCAAGGGATTACTTACTGATATTGTTGTAAGGATTGCTTCTTTTTCCTTCAAGAATTTAATCAGTGTCACATTAAGGTATGTATATATCTATTATTTACAACGAATAATTTTAATTTTATTTTCTAACGGATTGATTTTTCAGTTACAAGATTTTTAATGAAGTCGCTAATAAACCCTTCGTCTATCAGAAGGTAACAATGGTAGATTTTTTTATTCCAATTGATTCATGGAGAGTGCAGAATGAACAGAATATAAATAAAGTTACTTCTTTCATGGAGTTATACAGAGGATGTGGGAATACAAAAGCATTATACAGAAAAGGCGTGGTAATAATTAATTTTATTTTTTGTATGTATTCATGTGTTTATCGATGTATTCAACCTTATAAATGTGTTTCTTTTCTCAGATGTACTTTTTCAAAACGAACCAGAAGAATCTGCAGTGAAATGGCTTAAGCAAGCAAAAAAGGAGGCCACATTGGTGCATCCTATGTGATTGCAATAATTTCAATTTTTAAGGGCGGTGAATCCAGACGAGAAGACATAATGTTCACTGGCAACATGAAACAAATGAAGTCACAGAGAACAGAAAATATTGACAGAGTTTACAAGAAATATTGACAAATATCTGATTGACAAATCCTTTAGTTTTAGGAGAAAGACCCACTTGTTGCACTATTCAACATCAACAACAAGTTCGCGGAATGGTTGGCCTGATAGTGACGATGAACATGTCGATTTTCATTGTTATGCTTGTAGTTCTGATGTAGAAATTGCTTATATAGTTAGTGTTTAACCCTAAGATTTAGAATCACTTGTAATTTATCTTGCGATTGTGTAATACTTTTTGGCTCTAAATTATGTGTATAAGTTGCAACTTGTCAATTCTTTTATTTTTCCTCAATTTATAGTTGTTTGGCATATGTTGCAACATATACTAAATTAAGGTCAACTCATAACAATATTCATCAAATTTATCGATTCATCAATCCATTTAGGATAATACCATTAATTGATCATGTAATAACTATGCAATTCAATATGATTGTGATATAAGACAATAATTAATCATCATATATAGTATTATAACATTTTTAATTACTAAATTAAGGTCAACTTATAATAATCTTCATCAAATTTATCAATTCATCAATCCATTTTTGATAATATCATTAGTCGATCATCTAATGACTATGCGATTCAATATGATTGTGATAAAAAATAATAATTAATTATTATACATAGTGTTATAATATTTTTAATTACTAAATTAAGGGCAAATGTAACAATCTTCATCAAATATATTAATTCATAAATCCATCAAATTGACATATGTTGCAACATGTGTCAATTCTGTTGGAAATTTACCACATAAAATTGTGCATCTGTACTAATAGATTTGTAATTTGATGCAACACATGCCTAATATGCTGGAACATATGCATACTTCTGTGTGATAAATTTCAACAGATGGATAATATGTTGCAACATATGTGTAACCTTACATGTCGCTTTTCATTGTAAGTCAATATGATTGTGATATAAGACAATAATTAAATCATCATATATAGTGTTATAACATTTTTAATTGCTAAATTAAGGTCAACTCATATCAATCTTCATCAAATTTATCAATTCATTAATCCATTTAGGATAATATCATTAGTTAATCATGTAATGATTATGCGATTCAATATGATTGTGATATAAAAAATAATTAATCATCATATATATTATTATAACATTTTGAATTAATAAATTAAGGTTAACTCATAACAATCTTCATCAAATTTATCAATTCATCAATCCATTTAGGATAATACCATTAGTTGATCATGCAATGACTATGCGATTCAATATGATTGTGATATAAGACCATAATTAATCATCATATATAGTGTTATAACAATTTTAATTACTAAATTAAGGTCAACGCATAACAATCTTCATCAAATTTATCAATTCATCAATCCATTTAGAATAATACCATTAGTTGATAATCTAATGACTATGCGATTCAATATGATTGAGATATAAGACAATAATTAATCATTATACATAATGTGATAACATTTTTAATTACTAAATTAAGGGAAAATGTAACAATCTTAATCAAATTTATTAATTCATAAATTCATCAAATTGACGTATGTTGCAACATATGTCAATTCTGTTGGAAATTTAGCACATAGAATTCTGCACCTGTCACAACATATGGCCATATGCTACACTTTCATGGGCAAAGCTCAACCCATAACTAGCCCAAAAATGATTAACAACCCATTCGGAAGGGATATAAAGAGGTTTAACATAGGGTTTTCCTTCATAATCTTCTTCTCTTTTCTCCTCGTCACTTTCTCACTTTTCTCCTCATCTTATCTTTCCTTTCTTCCTCCTCTTCTCTCAATCAATCTCCAGATAAAATGTTACCACCGTGGACGAATTAAAGTCTCCACATGTTTGTGCTCTCGGTCATCAATGTAATGATGTTGTTCTTTATGATAAAGTTGTTGTGTCAGCTAACTAGGATAAGTCTCTCAAGTTTCCTATCTCATTGTTTTTCCTTTCTTCCTCTTTGCATGTACTATTACTGACTATAGGTCTTCTCCAGTTATGTTCTCAGTGCATGTGTAGTGCTCATTATTTGTTTTTGTTGAATCTTGTCTAATGGAGGGTAGCTTCTTCATTTGGTAAGCATTCTTGGTATTTTTCCTTTTTTCCTCATTCTTTTGATTTCTGATCTTTATTTTTCTGTTGGTGGTCTTGTGACGGAGTGAATTGGTAGCTCTGATCTACCACCCTTCAAGAATGTTGATTACCCCTCTAGGTTAAATCGCTCCATGTTGACTCCAGATCGTTTCATTTTCCCGAGTCTCTTTTGCTGGCTGAAGTATATAGGCTAGATAGCATTTTAGGTGTTTTGTTGCCTTTAATACTTTTGTAAATATGATGCTTGTAGCCTAGACTTCCCTGGCCCCTTACCTTAATGGTGATACTTTCAAATATGGGGGCGTACTACTTACCTTTCACTGTTGTTTGTCTATCAATATCTATGTTATGTACATTGTCTATCAATAGCTATGTTCTTGTTATGTTTTCGTTTACTTTATCATATTGCCAATTGATCTGCTAGATTAGATTATTTTCCTTACTTGAGTATTGGATGTGGTATTCGAAATTGGAAATTATCACACATAATTGTTAATAACTAAGGGGCCGTTTGATTACTGGATAAGGGGTGTCACGCCCCGAGCCTACACCCTGGACGTGGCCGGTACTCGAGAACCATTGCTGGTCCCCAAGAAAACCTTGTCCTAGGTGACTACTTTGCGGAAGATTTACTCAAACAGTAAAATGCTAAAAAAAAAATAGAATTGTTGAACATTTAAATTCAAAGTAAAAACTCTACTCAATAACATAAGTATAATAGTTTGTGAAAATATCTCAAGGAAAGTAAATATTGACAGAATCCTTAATTCTATCTATCTACGAGGCCTCTATTATACAAAGATGAGTGTCGGAACAATACCCATGACATCTCAAGACAACTGACTAGAAAACAAAATGTGAAGTCCTCTTGAATGCAAAGAGGCTCACCCAAGTTATCTGAAGTGAAAAATGATCTCAACGAAGCGCCTATTAATGATCTTGAATACCTATATCTGCATCGTAAAAGATGCAGGTCGAATGACATCAGTACATGAAATGTACGAGTATGTAATATGACTGAATAAAAGAAATAACTGAACTGAATGACTAAAAGCACTAAACTGAATCAATACAGGAGCATGAAGTGAAAACCATTTAAGCTTTACAATAAAATATGCAATAAAAGCAATTTGAAAATAACATACTTTACTTGTGGAGAATTTCTCTAACCGGCAGCCATTACTATGAGCCTAGCAATGATACAACATGTTGCCCACGTTGCAAGGGCTATCATATACCTTACCGGGGGTATAAGATGATATTGTAACTATGGATCCATCTAATAGGCCTTCTCAGAGGCAGTGAGGAATCGCACGAAGAATCAGTGATGTCCTATCCTACGCTGGCTACGTAGTTTTATGGGACTTTTGAGTTTTAATAGACTCTAACCCAATTCGGTGCTTGACACTACTCCCAAAATAATCAATATACTTTATGCTCAATCACCCTTTACAAAGAAAGGGACTATTACTTTACTTGCTTTTCGCTTTGCTCAATCACCCTTTACAAAGAAAGGGACTATTACATTGCTTCACCTTTCAAAAACATCAGTCATACTCTTTCTTTTCTCAATTGTCAAATAGTACATGTGAAAACATTTGTTTATCTTTTCAAGGATTCTGTTCAAAACTTGCACTTTTAAAATGTATGCTCATGAACTTATCTTTCAAGCCAAAAATCAATATATAAGGAACTTTCATGCAATTTTCTTTGAAAATGTCACTTTACTAAATCAATAGGGTTCATGTGATACTAAGCATGAACAACATTATAAGATTCACATGTAAAATAGGAAATCAAAGCATCAACTCATTAAAGAACTAAATACAAACATCAAGAACTATGAATAGATGAAGAACTAGGAATATATCCTTTAGATGTAACGAGTTCTGACTGAATTGAGATGTAGGGCGTGAGGATGAACTGGTCCAACACTATGAATAGCCTTACATACTTGGAAGAACAAAGTTCTTGAAGAATCTTGAAGAAGAACTTGATTGGAAGACTTGAAACCCTAGCTTGAAGAAGAACAATCAAGAAAACCTTTCTTGAGATTCTTAAATTAGTTTCTTGAAAACTCTATGGCCAAGAATTATGATTTTCATTAATGATTCATAATTGTATGAAGGAATTTGAGTTGAAAAGAATGAAATTCTCGGAGAAGGACTTACATTGAAGAAGAATCTTGAAAAAGATTGAATGAATCTTGAATGGAAGTCCTATGCTTTGATATTTCCTTAGAGTTTTGCCTTAGGGTTTAGAGAGAAGAGAATAGGAAATTAAGAGATGGAAATCTGATTTTTTTTTTTTTGGCACTTTTAATAGTAAAGAATTTCGTTTAGGCTTTTCTTAGAGGTAAAAAGATAAAAATGACCTTTTCTAATGTTTTTCCATCGGCTAACTCGTCACTGTACTATATCAGGTTACTAAAATGATTGTAACTATTTACTCAGAACTCGGATTGACGTGAAATTAGTGGCGTTGGAAAGAAGATTCAAATATCTTTAATTTGATATGTCATGGACCACGTAACTCTTTATATCTAGAGAGATATGGTCATTTAAATGTGATCCAAGTAGAATCTTACTTCAAAACTTAATCGGTATGGAAACCTTCAACTTAACTTTGTGCTAGGGGATTCTTGTAACCTTACTTCATGTCCAGATCTATTTTCACACTAAATAATTGACCTTAACACCTATGCATAATTTAAGAATCACCCGGCACGACTTTATACGTATATAAAGAATAGTTCGGGTCTCAACTTAGAAATTTTTGGAGTGTAACAAGGGGATAAGTTAATACATGAATAACTTTTATATCATGTTTGGTTTGTAAATAGAATAAAAGTTATTCATGTATAAATTTTATACAATATTTGGTTGGTATGTCTCCAAATGTCATATAAAAGTTATTAATGTATTGATTTTATATGGTGTTTGGTTGTGTTTTTGTAATTCCACATAGCTAATACTCAAATAAATTATGAAGAAATCTATGTATAATTTTTTGCGGGGTAGAAGGTGGAATCAGTTATGAGGATATTAGTTATACATGGATTAAAATAATAAAATTACATATTTACCCTTAATCTGTTTACTTATTTATTTGCAATTAAATAATATTAATTTACAAAATTAAGGAGGTTGACTAATGTAACATCTTGGACTTCCAGAAAGGGCTAGAAAAGACAAACAGGCAAATTCATGAATCCAAAATGGACCATGAACCCTTCACGGCACCATAGACGGGCTGTTTAGGGGTCCACGGCCCGTTAAGGGCATCGTGAAGTGACCATCCAGGATAGCCCTTGCAGGGGTCACCTAGACAGCACCCTAGACGGTCTATCTAGGGGTTCATGTCCCGATAAGGGCGTCGTGAACCACCCTCCAGGGACTGCCTGGGAAGGAGTCACCTAGATGAGTCACTAAACGGCCCGTGGTGACTTGTACAGTCCGTTTAGTGGTCCGTACAAGTCACCCAACATATTTTAGTTTTGGCTCAACTTCAAACGATCCTATCTTTCTGCACAAAATGAATTAGGTGATCCATAAGCTATTAAATTAAAGTTCTTTGAGTCCTCTTTCCAATGCCATCAAGTTTGCCCCATTTGAAGTTTGAAATAAAAAGTTATTCCTACGTTAGTGAAGCACTATCAGGCGGATGAAGCTTCACGACCCACTAGACGGGCCATCATGCCTTAGACGGCCCGTGAAGCCTCTCTTGGCAGCCAACTCGTCAATTTTAAGTGAGAGTCGTATTGGTCTTTTTTCTTATGCATTGGGTACTTAAACTACGTCATTTTGTACTTAAACTACGTTGTTTTACTTAGTCTAAGCCTAATAATATAGTGATAAACTACCTAAAACCTTCATTCTGCTAAAATCATCAGACTTAGAAAGAAAACAAGAGAAAGAGGCGACAATTTTCTCTCAAGAACAAGCAGAGCTCTCTTTCAAGTTTAACCCCGAAATTTGAAGGATTTCTCCGTAGCTTTCTTCACCAGGTATGTGGGTATTCAGTAAGGGTTTTGTTTGCCCTTATGTCCAAAACTTCAGACTCCTTTTTTGATTAATATGATTTATGAAACTATGGATTTTCCCAACTATGGAGATTCAATACCCTATTTAATTCTTGTGATTTCTACTCAAATTCTATACTTGTTTAAATGAGTTGCATGAATTCTTATGGAGATTTGAAAGGAAAGAACTTAGCATGAAATTGTAGTATTTTCACATGAATTGGCTTTTCTCTAGAATTTAGATTAGGGTGTTAGCATTTAGTTTTAAACATAATTTAGTCAGTTTTCTATCCACAATTTATCTCAAAAATTATCATCAGATCAATTTAGTTCTATTTCATGAATTCAAGACCACAGTTAAAATGAGCTTTAGTATTCAGTTTGAGAGTAGTGTTTAGCACCGAGTTGGACTAGGGTTCAGCGCACCCTCAAGTCTTAGTACTACGTGCCAGTATAGGTCTATAAGCCCCCTCTGTTGGGCATTAGTTTTAGTGATCACGCCACAATCATGCCTTTATACTCTAGCAAGGTATATTGGTTCCTCTCGATGGGGCGTATACATCGGACTCCATGTTTAGCTCACGTGGTTTATGTCGGTTAATTGACTCTCCCATAGTATTAACTTCAGTAAGGTACTTCAGGCCCGTAGTTATATTTACTCAATTTTTCAGCATGTTTCCAGTTTACTCTTGCATTCTAGTTTTTATGCATTATTGTATCTTGGGCCTATGCACTTTCGTTCAAATCAGTTTACATTATTGACCAGTATTTTTAGCATGTTTATATATATATTCAGTCAGCTTTGCATATGCCTCATGCTTAGTACATTCAAAGTACTGACACATACTCTATGTTGCATCCTATTATGATGCAGGTTCAGGTTCTCAGGTTCAGCCTCGTGATTAGCTCATACAGGTGCCACATCAGCGATAATCAAGGGTGAATCCTCATCATCCGAGGATGTTTCTTTATGCTTTTGACTCAGTTAGTTCATTATTTAGTTTTCAGGATTTTAGAGTCAGCTGGGAACTTGTCCCAACAGCTCATCAGTATTAGAGGCTTTTAGACATAGAGTCAAACTCAGTTGTTTTGGGATGTTCCTCACTTGAACTCAGTTATATTCTCAGTTGAACTTTTTTTTTTAGATTTACCCATCTTCGAGTTATGCTTCCGCTTACATAGAATTATTTCAGCATGCTTGTGATATGCTAGATTCAGAGTTAGCTTAGGGTTACTTGTTACCCTAAGCATCGTGTTGCGCCTAAGGGGTAGCCTCAGGGCGTGACAAACTTGGTATCAGAGTATCAGGTTCAAGAGTCCTAGGGTGTCTGAAAGCCACACTAAGTAGAGTCTCTTTCATGGGTGTGAAGCACGCCACACCTATGGGGGGGAGGCTACGAGGTGTTCTAAGAAATGCTTCACCTCTTTTGCTATCTTTATTGTGCAATGGAGTATGATTCAACTTCTCCCTTCTAATCCATCGTTATGCATTCTAAATCATGCCTCCTCACAAAGCTAACGTAGTTTCTCCAGTCTCGGACCATGAGGTTATAAATACAGATTTCTGTAATGCGATCCAGATGTTGGTTCAGACTGTAGCCAACCAGGCCAACCAGAAGGCCCCAGTTCCTGCAAACCCACTGGTGGATCAGCTGCAGCCAGGGTTCGAGATTTAGTTCGTATGAATCCACCAAAGTTTCTATGGTCAAAGGTTGGTGAGGACCCACAGAATTTCATTGATGAGATCAAGAAGGTTCTTGAGGTAATGCAAGTGACCGGTACATATAGTGTTGAACTAGCATCCTATTAACTCAGGGATGTGGCTCATATCTGGTTTACGCAGTGGAAAGACAACAGGGGTGTGAATACAACCCCTGTGATGTGGGACTATTTTACTTGAGCTTTTTTGAATAGGTTCTTTCCGAGAGAGTTGAGGGAGGCTAGGGGTCAGGAATTTATGAACTTGAGGCAAGGGTCGATGTCAGTCTAGGAATACGGGCTAAAGTTCACTAGGCTCTCCAGGTATACTCCACATATGGTGGCCGATATGAGAACACAAATGGGCAAGTTCTTGTTTGGAGTATCCGATCTGGTAAAGACCGAGTGCAGGAATACTATGCTATTAGGGGATATGGATATCTCCAAACTAATGACCCATGATCAGCAGGTTGAGGGAGATAAGCTCAAGGAAATGGCTAAGGATAACAAAAAGGCTAGAACAGAAAACTATAAATATTCTCAGTAGAGGTCGGGCGGTGGAAATCACTCACAGTTTCAGCAGAGGTCTACAACCCCAACGCCTTCATCAGCTGGCTCTCCGTTCCCCCGTCTTCGATAGGATCAGAAGGGGAGGGCATCAGGCTCTAAGTCTCAGGGCAGTGCTTCATGTAACCAGACTTTTCCATCTTGTCCAAAATATGGTAAGAACCATCCGGACAAGTGTCATGCTGGCAGAGAGGGGTGTTTTGGGTGCGGTAAGCTTGGTCATAGGTTAAAGAATTGCCTTTCTGCCAGGCAGGGTCAGGAAGGTAACAAAGCTTATTCTACAACCTCAGCAGCTCCAGCAAGTCGCTACACTCAGCAGGGTGCCTCATCTAGTACAAGTGGTGGTCAGTGCCAGAACAGGTTGTATGCTCTTCAGGCTCGACGGGACCAGGAGGATTCTCCTGATGTGGTCACGGGTACATTGCATGTCTTCCATTTAGATGTTTATGCATTGTTAGATCCAGGGGCTACACTTTCTTTTGTAACTCCATATATAGCAGTAAACTTCGATTTCAGTCCAGAAACTCTCCCAAAACCCTTCTCAGTCTTTACTCCAGTTGGTGACCCAATTATAGCCAGACATGTATATAGAAATTGCCCTGTCACAGTTTCCAGAAAGTCACATCAGCAGCCCTTGTAGAGTTAGAAATGATAGATTTTGATATCATTCTAGGCATGGATTGGTTACATTTTTGTTATACCTTAATCGATTGTAGAACTAGGATAATTTGGTTTCAGTTTCCAAATGAGCCAGTCTTAGAGTGGAAGGGTAGTCACTCAATGCATGTAGGTCAATTTATCTCTTACCTTAAGGCCAGGAAAATGATTTCCAAAGGGTATATCTATCATCTTGTTCGGGTTGAGGATTCAAACTCTAAAACCCCAACTCTCAAGTCAGTCCAATGGTGAATGAGTTTCCAGAAGATCTTTTCAGAGTTCCTCCCAAAAGAGAAATTGACTTCGGAATAGATCTCCTTCCAGATACCAAACCTATTTCGATTCCTCCTTACAGAATGGCTCCAGCTGAGCTTAAGGAATTGAAAGAACAGTTGAAAGACCTTCTAGATAAGGGCTTCATCAGACCCAGCATCTCTCCATGGGGTGCTCCAGTGTTGTTCGTACGAAAGAAAGATGGTTCTTTCAGAATGTGCATTGACTATCGTCAGTTGAAAAAAGTCACAATCAAGAATAAATATCCCATCCCCAGGATTGATGACTTGTCCGACCAGCTTCAGAGTGCTAGTTGCTTTTCTACGATAGACCTCAGATCCAACTATCATCAACTTAGAGTTAGAGATAGTGAAAATAGTGACATCCCGAAGACATCTTTCATGGACTTAATGAACGGGGTGTTCAAACAATATTTGGACTTGTTTGTCATCGTCTTTATTGATGATATCCTCGTTTATTCTCAGAATAAGAACGAGCATGCGACTCATTTGAGAGTTGTTCTGCAAACCCTCAATGATCGCCAGCTATTCGCTAAGTTCAGCAAATGTGAATTTTGGTTGCAGTCAGTCGCTTTCATTGGTCATGTGGTATCCAGCGAAGGAATTCGAGTGGATTCTCAAAATATTGAGGCAGTAAAGCACTACCCAGACCCACCTCTCCGACTGATATCAGAAGTTTCTTGGGTTTGGCCGGTTACTACAGAAGGTTTGTTGAAGGATTTTCATCCATAGCTTCCCCATTGACCAAGTTGACTCAGAAAAAGGTCAAGTTTCAGTGGTCAAATGAGTGTGAGAAAAACTTCTTAGAACTGAAGACTAGGTTGACTACAACTCCTGTCTTGACTCTACTAGAGGGTTCAGGCAGTTATGTGGTCTATTGTGATGCATCCAGGGTCGGCCTAGGTTGTGTGTTGATGCAGGAGGGTAAGGTCATAGCTTATGCTTCCAGACAACTTAAGGTCCATGAGAAGAACTACCTGACTCATGACCTCGAGCTTGCAGCCATCGTGTTTGCCCTAAAGATTTGGAGACACTACTTGTATGGTGTCCATGTTGATATGTTCACAGATCATAAGAGCCTCCAGTATGTTTTCACCTAGAAAGAGTTGAATCTTCATCGATAAGGCCAATTTAGTGGCTGACACCCTCAGCAGACCATCCATGGGTAGTATGGCTTGAGAAAGAGAGGAAAGAATTAGCCAGAGATGTTCACCGGCTTGCTCGCTTAGGAGTTTGCCTTATGGACACGTCAGATGGTGGTGTGATAGTCCAGAATGGATCAGAATCTTCATTGGTAGCAGAGGTTAAGGAGAAACAGGATAGTGATCCTATATTGCTTCAGTTAAAAGGTGCAATTCATTAGCAGAGAGTTGAGGTTTTCTCCTAAGGGGAAGATGGTGTACTTCGTTACCAGCATCGCTTATGTTTCCCTAATGTGGGTGAGTTGAGGCAGTAGATCCTTACATAAGCCCATAATTCCAGATATTCTATTCATCTGGGTGCCACTAAGATGTATTGTGATCTACGGAAAGTCTATTGGTGGAATAGCATGAAAAAGGACATCCCAGATTTTTTGGCTAAGTGTCCTAACTGTCAACAGGTTGAAGTAGAACACCAGAAACCAGGAGGCGTGACACAGGAGATTAGCATTCCTATGTGGAAGTGGGAAGTGATAAACATGGATTTCATTACAGGTTTACCTCGTACTCGCAGACAACATAACTACATTTGGGTGATAGTGGAAAGAGTCACTAAGCCAGTGCACTTATTGGCTATCAAGACTACAACTTCAGCGGAGAACTATGCTAGACTCCACATCAGCGAGATAGTCAAGTTGCATGGGGTTCCCTTTTCGATCATCTCATATAGGGGTCCTCAGTTTACATCTCATTTCTAGAGGTCGTTTAACAAAGGTCTTGGTACTCAGGTAATCTCAGTAAAACATTTCATCCGCAGATGGATGGTCAAGTAGAGCATACCATTCAGACCTTAGAGGACATGTTGAGAGCTTGTGTGATCAATTTCAGGGGTAGTTGGGATGATCACCTACCTCTCATAGAGTTTGCCTATAATAACAGTTTCTATTCCAGTATTCAGATGGCCCCTTATGAGGCACTGTATGGGAGTAGATGCAGGTCTCCAGTTAGTTGGTTCGAAGTAGGTGAAGCAGCTTTGTTTGGGCCAGATTTGGTTCATGAGGCTATGGAGAAAGTTCTGCTCATCAGAGATAGACTAAAGACAACTCAGAGCCGTCAGAAGTCCTATGCAGATGTGAGAAGAAGGGACTTAGAGTTCGAAATCAATGATTGGGTTTTTCTGAAGGTGTCACCCCATGAAGGGAGTGATGAGATTTGGAAAGAAAGGGAAGCTCAGCCCCAGGTATATAGGTCCTTACAGAATCCTGAAAAGGGTTGGTAATGTGGCTTATGAGTTAGAGTTGCCAGCAGAACTAGCAACGGTTTATCTAGTCTTTCACATTTCCTTGTTGAAGAAGTGTGTGGGTGATCCGGCATCGATAGTACCTTTAGAGAGTATGGATCTGAAGGATAGCCTCACCTATGAGGAGGTCCCAATTCAGATTCTTGACCATCAGGTTAGTAGGTTGAGAAATAAGGAAGTCACTTCAGTAAAGGTTTTGTGGAGGAATCAGTCCGTGGAGCGAGCTACTTAGGAAGTCGAAGCAGCCATAAGAGCCAAATACCCTCACCTCTTCTCTTCCGATTCACTTTTAGCTTGAGGTAATAGTTCCTCTTCAGTCTCTCAGTTTACTCTTGCATAATTCAGTCTCAGTATCTTGTCCCCTTAGTTATCCTTGCATTTCATCATAATTGCATGTTCATGAAACTCCGTTCAGTTAGATATTAGTTTCTTGTACTCAGTTGGTAGGGATTGCAGCTTTTTCCCTCTAAATTCAGCTTGCTTAGTCTTCATTCGAGGATGAATGATCCCGGAGGGAGATATTGTAACACCTTGGACTTCGAGAAAGGGCAAGAAAGGACAAACAGGCAAGTCCACAAACCCAAAATGGACCATGGACCCTTCACAACACCCTAGACGGGCTGTTTAGGGGTCCACATCCCATTAAGGGCATCGTGAAGTGAACATCCAGGACTGCCCTAGCAGGGGTCACTTAGACGGAACCCTAGACGGTCCGTCTAGGGGTTTACGGCTTGTTAAGGGCATCGTGAAGTGACCATCCAGGACTGCCCTAGCAGGGGTCACCTAGACGGCACCCTAGATGGTCCGTCTAAGGATTTACGGCTCGTTAAGGGCATCGTGAACCACCCTCCAGGGACTGCCTGGGCAGGAGTCACCTAGACTAGCCACTAAACGGCCTGTGGTGACTTGTACGGTCCGTTTAGTGGTCTGTAAAAGTCACCCAATAGATTTTCAGTTTTGGGTCAACTTCAAATGACCCTTTCTTTAGATACAAAATGAATAAGACAGCTCATGACCTATCAAATTAAAGGTATTTGAGTCCTCTTTCCAATTCCACAAAGTTTGCCCCATTTGATGTTCGGAGTAAAATGTTATGCCCGTTTTAGTGAAGCATTGTCAGGCAGATGAAGCTTCACGACCCACTAGACGGGCCATCATGCCTTAGATGGCCCGTGAAGCCTCTCTTGGCAGCCAAGTCGTCAATTTTAAGTGAGGGTCGTATTGGTCTTTTCCCCTATGCATTGGGTACTTAAACTACGTCATTTCGTACTTAAACTACGTCATTTTAGTTAGTCTAACCCTAATAATCTAGTCAGAAACTACCTAAAACCTTCATTCTTTTAAAATCATCAGACTTAGAAAAAAAGAAGACAAAGAGTGACAGTTTTCTCTCAAGAACAAGCAGAGCTCTCTTTCAAGTTCAGCCCCAAAATTCGAAGAATTTCTTTGTAGTTTTCTTCACCAGGTATGTGGGTATTCGGTAAGGTTTTGTTCGCCCTTATGCGCAAAACTTCACTCCTTTTTTAATTAATATGATTTATAAAACTAGGGTTTTTGCCCAACTATGCAGATTCATTACCGCATTTAATTCTTGTGATTTCTACTCAAATTCTATACTTGTTTAAATGAGTTGCATGAATTCTTGTGGAGATTTGAAAGGAAAGAACTTAGGATGAAATTGTAGTATTTTCACATGAATTGGCTTTTTTCTAGAATTTAGCTCTGGGTGTTAGCATTTAGTTTTAAATAGAATTTAGTCAGTTTTCTGTCCACAGTTTATCTCAGAAATTGTTTTCAGATCAGTTTAGTTCTGTTTCATGAATACAGGACCACAGTTAAAATGAGCTCTAGTATTCAGTTTGGGAGTAGTGTTTAGCACCGAGTTGGACTAGGGTCCAGTGCTCCCTCAAGTCCAGAACTACATGCTAGCGTAGGTCTATAAGTCCCCTCTGTTGGGTATCAAGTTTAGTGATCACGCCACATCCATGCCTTTATACCCTGGCAAGGTATATTGGGTCCTCTTGATGGAGCGTATACATCGGACTCCACGTTTAGCTCTTGTGGTTTATGTCAGTTAATAGACTCTCCCACAGTATTAGCTACAGTAAGGTACTTTAGACCCGTAGTTGTATTTACTCAGTTTTTCAGCATGTGTCCAATTTACTCTTGCATTCTAGTTTTTATGCATTATTGTATCTTTGGCCTATGTACTTCCGTTCAAATCAGTTTACATAATTGACTAGTATCTTTAGCATGTTTATATATATTTAGTCAGTTTTGCATATGCCTCATGCTCAGTACATTCGAAGTACTGACGCATACTCTATGTTGCATCCTTTATGATGTAGGCTCAGGTTCTCAGGTTCAGCCTCGTGATTAGCTCATACCGGCACCACATCATCGATAGTCAGGGGTGAGTCCTCATCATCCAAGGACGTTTTTTATGCTTTTGACTCAGTTAGTTCATTATTTAGCTTTCAACATTTTAGAGTTAGTTGGGAACTTGTCCCACCAGCTCATCAGTATTAGAGGCTTTCAGACATAGAGTCAAACTCAGTTGTTTTGAGATGTTCCTCATTTGAACTCAGTTACATTCTCAGTTGAACTTTTTTTTTAGATTTACTCATCTTCCAGTTATGCTTCCGCTTACATAGAATTATTTCAGTATGCTTTTGATATGCTAGATTCAGGGTTAGCTTGGGGTTACTTGTGACCCTAAGCACCGTGTTGCACCTAGGGGATAGCTTCGGGGTGTGAAAACTAAGCTATTTCTTAATTATTATTATTTTTTTAAAAATGACTAAGCTATTTTTGTACCTCATTTACTTTTTTGTTTCGTTATTTTAATTCCCCCCACCGCCTGAACCGTTGCTTTTTAATACTTGTGCATCATTTTTTTCTTCTTTTTTTTTGCATCATAGTTTAGTGATATTGGAAAGAAAGAAGAAAAGAAAAAACTTTCATTTTCAAACCCCCCCTTCCCCACCCCCCCCCCAACAACAAGAACTATTGCATTTTAATCAAGTATACTATTATCATTTTTTGGATTTTATAATTTCAGATTTTGTTTAAAAAAAAGTATATTAATTTATAA